>JAGFZM010000317.1:881010-917894 GCA_017657215.1 Limnothrissa miodon | reverse complement strand
AGGGGAACAAAATGCAAACAAGAAAGTGGGTGGGTGAAGAACGAGTGAGATGAGAAAAAAGAGAGAGAGAGAGAGAGAGGAAGCAGTGAAAGTGGAGGAAAATGAATGCATGGACAGATGTGGCACAGGGGCTCAAACTAAATAGGTTGGTCTAGTGAAAAGGTGACCATGAGATGAAAAGAGAGAAAAAGGGAGGCAGGCAAAAAAAAAGATGAGTCGTAGCCAGAGGAGGCGAAAACGCCGAGGCGAGGCGAGGAGAGGAGGCATGGGCAGGGCACGAGAGTGAAAGAAAAGAAAAAGAAGAGGCGGTTTTGGTGCTCAGGGAGCCATGATAACTAGTCCGTTCTGCTCCAGCGGTTGCAGCGAGCATAAAGAAGGAAATTTATCGTCTCTGGCAAACAATTTATCCCCGCATTACAGGACTCAAGGCCAGTTCACATGCATCTTGTTAGAGGGAAATAGGTCTCGCAGGGAAAGCCCTCACAGCTCTGTAGGGCTCTTTCTGGGGGAGGGGAGAGATTTTTTAGTCTCTCTATCATTGTTTTTCTCTTTTTTTCTTTTTCCTTTTTTTTCCACGCGGAGATGTCTTGCTTAATCACACGGCCTTGACATTTGGACTGCGCCTTGAGTCTGGCGCCCCCCTCGCTCGCTCCACGTAAGGAAAAATCAGAGCATCACACGGAGAGAGCTGCCGCCTGCCGTCCTGACGCCCGAACCGAGCCGAAGCCGAGACGACACATCATCAGAACTTCTTTGCGATTTTCTGCCCCACTAATCTTTAGTTTGGAGATGCAATAGCCCTCTGGTGAGAGAAAGAGGGGGAAAGAGAGAGAGAGAGAGAGAGAGAGAGAGAGAGAGAGAGAGAGAGAGACATAGAGAGAAAAGTTAATGTTTTTAGTACTCAAATTCTTGGGTGTTTTGATCTAAAATCTTAAATCTTGCCTCACAGCTAATCTTACAAACAAAATCTCTCTGATTATCCCCTTATTCAGAGCGGCTTCATCTCTCCCCCTCTCCTCTTTTCTTTCTCTCTCTCTCTCTCTCTCTCTCTTCTTCTTCTTTACCACCCCCGACTCCCTCCATCTCTTCTTTTCCCATCCTGCTGCTTTAAGCTCTTTTGAGGCTTTTCAGTAGCTAGATATCCAGAATAAAACCCTCAGCACTTCACAGAAGCTCAGCCAGAATGCGCAGGAAAAGTGGGCATGCGAGGAAGAGGAGGAGGGGGGGTAGGGGGGGAGAGGGGGGGCGAGGGAGGTGTTGCACAGATATTGTCTTATTTGCGCGACAAACCAGCACAGCAGCGATGTAAATATAGTGCCTTGATGGGATAATGCCACATGGGTGCGGAACCCAGATTATAATGACTGTAATGTTTTTCGTATAAAACAGAGTGTTTGTAGAGACGAGCTGCAGCTAATTAGGTTAAGCACAGCGTGATCGCTCCTGCTGCTTCCTTCCACACACATGTGCAACCAAACACTAGTGTGTGTGTGTGTGTGTGGGTGTGTGTGTGTGTTTGTGTTATGTAGGACCTTTTGTACATGTACATGCAAGTGTGGTGTGTGTGTGTGTACAGTTTTTTGCCTCATTTTCTTTCTTTGTGTCACAATCTTTCTATGTGCCTTCCTCTCCCTCTCTCTCTTGCTCGCTCTGTCTCTCCCTCTCTCTCTCCTCCACCATGAGAGACTGAGCTATAGCGTTTGATCTGTTTGTGCAGTGCTGTGCTGTGCTTTACTATGCAGACTTTGCATTTCACAGCAGCACTGTAGTGTATTATATATAACAGAGTAGTACTCTGTAGGTTGTCTCTCACTCTCACACACACACACACAGCGAGAAAGAGAGAGAGAAATAGAGAGAGAGAGAGAGAGAGAGAGAGAGAGAGAGAGAGAGAGACTGAGAGAGAAAGAAAGCTCTCAGATCCTTTTTTGACACAGATGTGAGGCTGCTATCTCATGTGGCCAAGGCACAGTTCTCCTCCACCCCTCTCCTCACGACACACAGCCATCCTTCCTCTGGGCCTCTCTCGGGAGCAGAGACGGGGGTGGGAGTGAGGTTTGTGTGTGTGTGTGTGTGTGTGTGTGTGTGTGTGAGTGGGTGGGGGGTAGGCTGGGGAGGGAGCGTTGGAGCCTGGCTCGCTGGCTGGCTGGCTGACTGGGATAGCGCGGGGGCTAACACAGGAGGCTGTCTGCCTCTCTGAAGAGGGTTTATCTTGATGGAGCTGAAAGAGCTGAAAGCGAAGAGGAGGGAGAGTGCGCTGGCTAGTGGAAGGAGGCCAAGAGATGCGCTACCCAATGAGTGGCCCTCTCGCCAAAATGTTCTCTCGTGTTGTGCTGAGAGACGGTGAACTATGCGGGAGAGGAGGCAAACCTCAGGGAGGGATCAACAAAGAGGAGAGTCTGAAACGCCAAACATGGCTGATCTGAGCCTAGATATCCAGCCTGCCTGTTTTATTTAAAGAACCTGACAAATTGTCCAAAAATGTCTCCTTATCATACACATTTTATTTATTATACACAGACAATGACTAATTACACCACTATATAACAATACATGTGTACACATACTGTATACAACAAATACATATTCATATACACATACATATACCTACACATATACAATACACATACAAATTCATTGTCATTGGGCATGTTTTCATTACATGTATTCTATGTGTAGCTATTAGTCTTTGGGCTCTATGGGTATTTGTGGTCTATTGGCCCATCCACATGTTTAAACAGGACCTGTAGGAATGTTTTCCAAGATGGCCTCCAAGTGGCGAGCCTTTGGACTGCAGTCTACGTCTCAGTGACTGCACACGCACTGTAACGAAGATCTGAAAGCTGCCGGAAACCAGAGGAGTTAATTTGAAAATGTTAAAAAGATGTGCTGCGGCGGTGAAATCACTCATCTTCTGCTCGAGATAGCCCATTGCAGCTCAAATTACCTTCCAATTAGGATCCTTTATCTTCCACATTAAACTTGGCCGACTGCATTTCACACGACAAACCTGGATTTGTGAATTATACAAAAACACCCCCTTTTAAAAAGATCTGTTTGAAGGACGAAAGAAAGGCTCGCCGATACGCGTCTTTCAATTCTCATTCTCTGGCTGAATGAATGGGATTCTCATTGTGCCGTTTGTTCGTAGCAGAGCTGTAGGGGACGGTTCAGCTTCAAGTCGGAGGTCTGAAGTATGCACACAGAGAGGCAGCTTGCGTCTGGTGTGTGTGTGTGTGTGGGTGTGTTAGTGGGGTGTTTATGTTTGTGTTGCCATATTGTGTTTCTTGTGTTTGTGTTTGAGCAGAGTTGGAAGTGGCTCGTCTCAGTACAGATGGGAACTTGGCTGATCTGTCCTTCCCCCAATCTGAGCTCCATGGAAACTCCATCCAGCTCTCTGCAAACACCCTCAAACAACATGGCAGGAATGGTAAGCAACTCTCTCTCTCTCTCTCTCTCTCTCTCTCTCTCTTTCAGTTTCTCTCTCGCCCTTTCTCTCTCTTTCACTGAAAACACCCTCAAACAGCATGGCAGGAATAAGCAACTCTCTCCTAATCTCTCTCCCAATCTCTCTCTCTCTCTCGCTCTCTCTCGGTCTCTCTCTCTCTCTCTCTCTCTCTCTCTCTCTCTCTCTTCAATTCAATTCAATAAAATCAAAAGTGCTTTATTGGCATGACAAATAGTTCGACATTTGTATTGCCAAAGCAATGATTACATAGATAGGATATACAGTACAGGTCAAAGACATAACAACAGACAAGAGATGAAATCAAGTGTGTGCCTGAACTTGATTAGACACTAATACAGACAGGTAAACAGGTAAACTGGTAGATAGAAAATGTTTTTTGAGTTTTGGATATTGTATTTGTAGTTATAGAGTATGTTATTCTCGCCCTCTTTCACCCAATTGCATCTATTATTCTTCCAACTTTCCTTTCCCTTTTTTCAGTCTTCTGTCTGCTCACTTCTCTCTTCTGTCTGTCTTTTTCCTTTGTTTTTCTCTCCTCTATCTCCCTCTCCTTCCCTCTTTCTGTTTGGCTGGAGGAACATGTGCACTATGGAAGGAAAAAAGAGTGTGTGCTTGGGAATGTGTGCTTGGGAAGTATGGTGGGAAAAGAGGAGGATGTGCGCTCCAGCCAGGTCTGTGTCACATTAGTATGAGAGGCAGATACAATCCAAACATTCCAGCATCAAGACCCATTACAAGTTCACTGTTCTGTCTTCATACGAACCAGGCCCTTCCCAAAGCACCAGCCGCATTGCTGCTTTCACGTCAAAAACTCAAATAGCTCCACATATCTTCTCCAGGCCTCACCGCAAGCCAGAGGCTTGGATGTGCATTGTTTTATAAAGTCTGCGGTTGGAGAAAAAAGGCTGGACAGAGTGACAGGGTGGTAGATCCCAGATGTTTGGCGTGCACAAAAAAAGATCCCTCTCAGGCAACTCACAAGGACACACAGTCAGGTTTCACTTTCTCACAAATCTTTGCAAGATCGCCCAGCAGGGCCTGACACTTCCTGGTGGCACGGCCACGCGGCGTTCTCCACCTCCCGCCTCACACCGGGGCCTGTTCTCTGTCCTCCAGGTGAGATCCGAATGGCGATGGTTCTCTACAAGCACCTGGGCCAGTACCTGTCCACGGAGAACGCCAGCGTGAGGCTGGGGAGCGAGGCCGTCTACCCCAACTACTCCCTCATTGTCAACTCACCCGTCATCACCGCCGCCATCAACAAGGACACCAACAAAGTGTACCTGTCAGAGCCCGTGGTGTTCACCGTCAAACACCTGCAGGTATGTGACACCGACCAACTGTTCATTATTCTCTATATAGATAACAGCATCTGTATATTGTATATCTCTCTCTCTCTCTCTCTCATATATATATATATATATATATATACTGAACTGTACATATATGTATGTGTGTGTGTGTGTGTGTGTGTGTGTGTGTAGTGTGTTTGTAGTGTGATGAGTCAAAAGTATATTGCCTTTGCCTTTGTGTGTAATTATTTCTTTTCGGTGCACCCCGTGATGTAATGTCAAATCTTTTTTAAGTGCAGTTTCATATGCACTTCAGTGCACTTCAGTATGTTATAAAATATTACATACAGATATACTATACAACTTAAATTTATGTGTCTTCTATGATGTAGCATTTATGTAATATGTATGTGTCATGTATGATGTATGATACTATGATGGCTTAGAAGAACTTTTTTATATAGACATTATATACATAAATACATCATCATACATTATATATTTAATGATTTGATATACATTTAACATTCAAAAATGTCCTGTGTGACCTATGACTCTGCGGTAATTTTCCGAGAACCATTCACACACAGGATGTGTTTTCACACTCACCATGGCAACGCTGGCCCGTTGCAGACCAGGAAGTGAGTTTGCGCTGGCCACGCTCCTGGCTGTAGGTGCCACAGGTGTGCCGGGGAGGGGGGGGGAGCTCATGCGTGAATGAAGAGGAATGATTGCTCAGAAACCTTAATGGTGTGCTACACTTGCTTGCCATGGATCAAAAGCTGTGGCGGTATAAAGCCCGGCTTCACGCTCCAGCTGTAATTGGCTTCGGTTACAGTGAGATGGCAGAGACCTTTCCCTCGACGCCTTATTACTCACCAGCGGCTTCTTCATGTCTCATCATCTGCAGTAAGAGCAGCCCAGATTACACCCCCCTTCTTCTCCCACCCCAGCCCACCCAACCCAACCCACCCCAAATTAAACACAAGGCATGAAAGCACCAAATAAAAATAACGGCAGAAACCCACTTCTGTCTTTGTGGGCGCAGTCGTGGAGATGAAGATGAAGATGCTTTGTGTCGTTGTGATGTGAGCGCAGAATACTGTCTTGTCGCGCAAAAAAAAGAAACAACTCCGAAGCGTGGGACGTGGCATTTGGAAAGGACAGGCTGCTGTTGAGAGGAGGGGGGAAGGAAAGAGAGTGGGTTTGGGTGAGGGGGGAGGAGGGGGACGGGGGGGAGCTGAGTTGATTCCAGAAGCATCTTCTCACAGAACAGCCTCTGACTGATGGGCTGCCAGCTCTCAAAGTGATTTGTTCCCATTGATCAGGGATCTGTGTTTTCCTTCCTCCTCACCCTCCACCTCCTCCTCCTCCTCCTCCACCCAACCCCTACCCCACCACCTCCACCCCTCTCTCTCCATCCCTCCAGCACTCGGAGGAGAATTTCAACCCTAACTGCTCCTTCTGGAGCTACTCCAAGCGGACGATGACAGGCCACTGGTCCACGCAGGACTGCCGGCTGCTGGGCACCAACCGCACACACACCAGCTGCTCCTGCACACACCTCACCAACTTCGCCGTGCTCATGGCTCACGCCGAGGTCAAGGTGAGAGGGAAACACACACGTCTTACACACACACACACACACACACACACACACGTCTCTCTCTCTCACAAACACACACACACACAGACAGATACAGACACACACATGTAGCGTAAAAATATACATGGTTTAAACCGTCACTCCAAAAAGTTTGTGTCCAGGCTGCCTAACTATTTTTAGTTGACTAAATTTGAGATAATGAGTTGTGCTGATATCGTAGTCTCTAGGTTTCTATCCCCTCAGTGAGAAGTATTTATGTCTTATTTCAGTTCCAGAGTCTGTTCTGTTTTGATAATCATCCCATGTAAAATGATATTGCGGAAACTTGACTGGAGCAGGGTTGATGTCCTTGCATTCTTTTTTTTATATTACACAGTTTTCAAAAAAAAAAAAAACACATATGGAAAGAAATGTTCAAATGCCTTCCATACACACATATACAAACACACCGAGACACACGCACACACACACACACACACACACACACACACACACACATTAGTGAAGTGGCACCATAATGTCATAAATAATCAACTAGGCCCTGGACACAGCCACTCCTCAAAGCAGAAATGGGTCAGAAATAGTCCTAAAAAAAAAGGATAAATAAATAAATAAAAAAATCTGCCCCCAAAACTCGGGGACTCACAAATCTCTGTGCGGTGCCCCTGTAAATCACAGGGCCCCTCTGCAGCGTAGTGGAGTGCAGCGGGGTGCGGCCCAGGCACGGCACGGCTCTGGCCCAGGGGCAAGGGGAATAAGTGTGCTGGAGGCTGCCTCCGGAGGGTCACGCTTGGCTGTGCCTTGGCAGCATCTCTGGGCGCGCTGGCGGGGGAGAGGGAGCGCTAGATCCATCACTCACTCGCCTAACGCAGGGCCGGTCTGGGTCACAGACGCTGATGGATGGAGCCGACAGACCTGCTGCACACACGCACACACACACACGCACGCACGCACACACACTAATACTCACTCTCTCTCTCTCGCTCTCTTTGACTCTCTCTTAGTTCACAACCTTGCTACACACACCTTGATACACAAATGAATTCTCTCTCTCTCTCTCCCTCTCTCTCTCTCTCTCTCTCTCTGACTCGCTCTGTCTTTTTCACTTGCTCTTACTTCACAACCTTGCTACACACACGCACAAATGAATTTCCTCTCTCTCTCTCCTTCTGTCTCTCTTTTCACTCGCTCTTACCTCACAACCTTGGCCCACACATACTCTTTCTCTCTCTTTCACTCGCTCTTACACAACCTTGCTACACACACACACACACACACACTCACACACACACACATACCCTCTCTCTTTTTCTCTCTTTCTCACTTTCACTCACTCTATCATCACCACCTTGCTATTCTAACACACATATGCACAATGCCTTTTGAAAAACACACACACACACACACACACACATACACGACTCCACAGTCCAGTCCGTGCATGTCGTATTGCACAAAGCCGCTGTGCAAACACAAAGGCCCAGTTAATATGTCAGCACACACACACACACACTTAACCACACACATGCCTCACTGAGTCTGAGTCTATTTTGTTGTGTCGTAAAGACAAAGTGGTATAAGGATTCACAATCATATCAGCAATCAAAAGTATTTATAGCCATTTAAGCATTCATAGTCATCAAAAACTTTCATAGACATTTATAGCCATTTAAGCATTCATAGTCATCAAAAACTATAGTCATCAAAAACTATAAACATTCACTGTGTTCTAAGCATTAATAGTCTTTTAAGCCTCCATTATGTTGAATAGTTTTAAAAACTTTCATACTGTTGAATAGTCTTACAAACATTCATAGCATCATACTGAAAGCATAAATAGTCTTTTAAGCCTCCATTTTGTTGAATAGTCTTATCAACATCCATGTTGTTATAGGCATGAATAGTCTTTTATCCTCCAGTATGTTAAATAGTCTTATAGACATCCATAGTGTACAGTAATAAGCATGAATGGACTAAGCAGAGTGCCTTTGAGAGAGGCTGGGGTGGTAATGTATGTGTAAGTGGCCTGACAGTCCCCTGGAGTGATCTGGATGAATGGCCGGACCGTGTGCAAATGTCACGGAAATGCCGCGTATGTAAGCATAATCTAGCATGCTACCAATGTAAATACATATCTGTATTTATATTTATACAGACATAGGACACAGTGGCCTTATCTCTCTGTGCTGGTGCTTTGGCAGTTGTGAGGCGGTTGTGGATTGACGTGATGTGTGCTCCAGCAGAAACAAAAGGGACTTTTTGATGGACAATATTGAATCTGAGAGTGTCTGCACTCGTGTTTCAGTGTCTGACGCCCTCTTGTCTTGTCTTTTTTTCATCTGCTCTCATTCCTCCTCATCACTGTCCAATTTGTCCTCATATCCCTCCATCGCTCCCTGTGCACTAGTCTGGACTGCTGCCCTCTCTCTCTCTCTCTCTCTCTCTCTCTCTCTCTTCAAACTCACGCTTCTTCTCTTTCTGTGTCTCTCAGTTAAAATTACACACACACACACTCACCTACACCCACAAACAGGCACAGAAACTGACACACACACTTCAAACACACATATGCACACACATTTGCACACACACACACACACATATGCATACACACATTTACAAATTACACCCAACCGCTTATACACACACACACACACTTACCCCCACTTTTCTTCTATGCTTGTGCAGAAGGCGGACCCGATGCACGTGATGCTGCTGGACGTAATCACATGGGTGGGCATCCTGCTGTCGCTGGTGTGCCTGCTCATCTGCATCTTCACCTTCTGCTTCTTCCGCGGCCTCCAGAGCGACCGCAACACCATCCACAAGAACCTGTGCGTCAGCCTTTTCATGGCCGAGTCCCTCTTCCTCGTGGGCATCAACCGCGCCGACCAGCCGGTAAGGGCAGACAGACAACCCGAAACCCACTGTTGTGTGAACATTCCAGATGAAATGCGAGGCAGTCAGAAGGCTAAAAACATTTGGCAGAAACATTTATTGTTATCAACAGTAAGAGTCACAAGCTTGGAAAGTATAATTAATTTTATACTACACAGCCCACCCGGGCCAGCCAACCCCTGACTTTAGTCCCTTGACCCCCTGACCTTTGACCCCTGACCCCCTTGACCCCTGACCCCCTTGACCTCCGACCTCAGTTGATTTAGTCACAACCTCTCTCTCTGTGGCGTGTCCGCTTGAGATGGGTGTGCTGGCACGTGCTGTGTCCGATCCTGGCCCTGGTTGACATGGAAACGCGGGTGGAGATGACTGGCCGAGGTGAAGGGGGAGGCTGGCGGCGTGTGTTCCCCTGCCAGTCTGGAGGTAATGGGGATGGAGGCGTGAGATTGGCTTGGAGGGGGAGCACATAGCCAGGCCGAGTCAAGACAGCAGGGCGATGGGCCACCTCGCTACACACACACACACACACACACAGTACACACATGCAAGCACTCTCTCTCTTTCTCTCTCTGTCTCTCTCTCTCTGTCACTCACTCTTGCACACTCTGGGCCAGGCCAGAGCAGAGCGTCACACATATAAAAACATGCATAGTCTCTCTTTCTGTCTTTCTGTCTTTCTCCTGCTTTCTCTCCCTTTCTCTTTTTTCTCTCTTTCTTTCTGTCTCTCTCTCACACACACACTGGGTTGGACCAGGGCAAAGAAGGGCATCATACATATACTCATACACACATGCATTCTGCATTCTCTTTCTCTCTCTCTCCCTCTCTCTCTCCCTCTCTTTCTCTCTCTCCCTCTCTCTCTCTCTCCCATTCTCTCTCTTTTTCTTACTCTTTCCCCCTCTCTCTCCATCTCTCTCTCTCTCCATCTCTGTCTCACACACACACAAACACACACACACACACACACACACACACACACACACACACACACACACTCTGGGCCGGGCCAGGGCAAAGCAGGGAGTCGGGCCACCGAATGTTCTAATTTAGCGGCGAATTTGTGCTGCTCCGGCGGACTCAGCTGCTTGATTTCCATGGCGCGTTCCGGCCAGCGAAACATCATTGGAGCCGCGGGACCACTGGGGCTTCACAGGGCCAGATGAATCATTTCAGTGGAATCATTCTTCCTGCTACTATCATGATTAATGCATAATTGTCCTAATGCAAACAAACATCATGCAATCAAAAGAGTTTTTTTTTAGCATCACATTGTAACATGACAATATGACTAATTAGTTCAAGTCATTTGTTTGCAACAACACAAGAATACAAGTCAATTGAAAATACAGTCATGCGGATCAGCCCTCCTAGCCAGTGATGGTGTTTGAGATGCTGAAAAGAGAAGTTCGAGCAGAAAAGTCTTTCCGAAAACTCTTGAAAGCGGGTCAAGAGACGGGTTGCTTTTGCTGCACACACACACGCGCGCACACACACACACACAGGACTGGTTGGGTGTGCTTAGTGATCCACAGATAAAAATGACCTGGAGTGACTCAGCACTAAAGCACACCTGAAGATCCTGAAGATGCGGGAAGGTGTCCCGGTGAATCACAACGCCGTTTCCAGACACGTCCGTCCTCGAGTCTGTCCTCTAGCGTTAAGCTTTGGGAGAGAAGGGTCGCAATAACCCTACTTGAGACGGCGCAGGGAAAAACACAGAAAGCGTGTTAGAATTGCGCTGAAATTGCTAGGGCTTGAAAATCAATATTCAGATGGTTTACGCTAGGAGAGCTCACCAAATCAGTAAATCTGTCATTAGCTTTGGGTCTGTATGTGTGTGTGTGTGTGTGTGTGTGGCATCTTGCCACACAGCTGTGATCGGCCTTCCTGACTCCTTTATCTGGCGTCTCACCGTCGTGCGTTTCTCCTTGAGTGAGTGTGTTCGTTAATTGGGGAGATAATTACTTAGCCACATCGACAACCACACTATTAATTCCATCTGCTTTAATTGGCCGAAGCCGATGCATAGTGGGAAGGCCGCCGTCCCTTTTTCTCGAAATGTCAGGCTTATCGAATGTATACAAGCAATTGTCTGGCGTGAAACATGAACCGCTCAGCGTCCCTGGCATCAAACAGCTGAGGCTCATATCAGGACGTGCATACAGCATGAAGCCCGTCTTAATGCGACGATTGGGGGGATTGCAGGCGGGGATGCGCTTTGTGTGTGTGCGTTGAGGAGGACTAGAGATTGGGGAGGGGTGGAGAGAGGAGGGGGGAGGGCTAGCATGGGGCTAGACTGGGTGTGTGTGAGTGTGTGTGTGTGTGTGTGTGTGGGCGGGTGTTTGTGTGTGTGTGTGTGTGTGTGTGTGTGTGTGTGTGTGCTTCAGGCCTAGTCTGACTGACAGCAGCAATATCCCCCAAACATCAATACACACACACATACACGCACACACACACACGTCTACACACACACGCACCTGCCTTATCACAGGTGGGCCAGCAGGGAAGATAGGCAGTGAGAGCAATATGCCCCTCTGCCCCCTTCAGTATTGCATTAGCGCACACACACACTCTTACACACTGAGATAAACACTCCTTCCCCTGAACATGCATGCTTACAAACACACAAACCATCTTGCCTGTAGCTATTCTTGGTCATACTGGACACCGTTTAGTGTACCATAATTGGGCAGTCTGACTAGGGGTGGGCGATATAGTCTAAAATTTATATTGCGATATATTTTGAACCATAGACGGTAGATGATATATATCACGGTATACTTTGGTATGTAACTTACAACATAACAGTTTCTTAATGGTTACCATAGCATAAAGTCAATATGTACAACAGTTGTTTAGTCATCGTTCGGAGGTTATATTGGACTCTCAAATTCACACAGAAGTAAACTGGTAAGCTGCATTTGTGTCAGGCAGTAGCTGTTCAATTTATAGGCTCTTACAGTTTCGTTGTAAGAATGAAAAGGTACTATCAATAAGGTGAAGCTACAGGTCAACATTTTTTCACATGGTTGTGGAAACGCAATGAGCCTATCACGGTATGCCGATATGACCCAAAATCTCTATCATTGGCCAAATTCATATTGTATACGGTATATATCGTATATATTGCCCACCCCTAAGTCTGACAGTAGGAAACTGTACAGAAATATACATTCACTCACGCACACACACACACACACACACACACACACACCACATACACATAGGCACACATACACACACATCACATAGACATGTACACTTACACACACATACACACCCACACACACACATCACATAGACATGTATACACACACACACACACACCCACACACACACACACGGGGTGAAAGAGAGAGTAAGTGTGTCCGCGTGAGGGGAGTTTCCTGGAGGCTGGAGTTTAAATTCAGCTTCTGGGATCAATACTCATAGTCCATCAGGTTAGCTGAGAGATTCTGTCGCTTCAGCACCAGCCTGCACTCCTGATGAGCTGCTTCATCCTCCGCATTCAGTGTCTGAACACACACCCGACACACACACACCTCTCTATCTCTCCCACACACACACATACCACAGACATACACACACACACTTTATACACATACACACGCACACACCTCCCACACACACACACACACACACACACACACACACACACCCTGCCTGCTGCCTGCTGGCCCCCAGTCATCAAGACGCTGCACACCTCCTTGCTGTTAATTACCACTGCCTCCGTCTTCCTCTGACCTTCCCCCCCCTCTCTCTCGCTCTCTTAAGCTCCTACTCTTCGTTTCTCTCCCTCCCTCCCTCCCTCCCTTGTTCTTTCACTCTCTCTTATCCTGTCTTACGCTCACTTATCCTCTTCTCCACCCTTCCCGCCCACTCTTTTTGATGCTGTCTCTCTCTCTCTCTCTGTCTCTCTCCCTATGACTCATTTTGTTGTTCTCTCTCTCTCTCTCTCTCTCTCTCTCTCGGAGTTTGCTCGGAGGTAGAGGGGAGGATAATCTGCTAATTCCGTCAGGAAATCTCCTGCGCTCTCTCGAGACGCCTGACGTGATCTTATGTGTCACGCAATTAAAGGGAGCGACGCCCAAAGGTGTGAGCGCCGGATGCTCCGCCAGGGGTTTTGTTAGCCGCTCGCCGGCGCCACGCTCGAAATCTACCCTTAATAATTCCCCGAGGTCGCCTCTTAGCCGCCCTTATTATACCGGGTGCGAGTCGGCGAAGAGAATCACACGTTCACACAGTATTCTTTAATAATGAACAAAACCAGATTGACGAGTGACAGTCACTTTTTTTTTTTTTTTAACTGCACTCTATTCTGCCGGCTGTCACGTTCACCTGGTCCCTACGTGGGCCGCTGTCAAAACAGCGGCGAAATTGGACTCGCTCTCAGCCCTTGGCCGCTGTTGCCGGGCAGACTGTGCAAATATGTGACGGCACCGGCAGAGGGACCGACTCCCGAGTCTCTCCCGTAGCCGGGAGAAGCGAAACGAACTCGCAAATGGAACGCGACGCGCAGGTGACGCTAAACAAAGACTTGATCATGATGGGAGCGGTCGGGTTAAATGGGCCGACTGGCGGTTCGGATCGCGGCGCAGACGCTGCGCTGCCTCGGAGTGTCACTTTAGCGTTTTGCTTGAAAGCGCAGCCGACCGTCTACCTGCGTGCGTCGCCTAAAATACATCAGGCTTTAGGTTTCTTGAGAGAGAGAGAGAGAGGCGGCCATCCGCAGCGAGAAGGCTGAGGCACAGATTAAAAGAACTGGCCTTTTATGTTGGTGTGCTGGGCGAGAGGAAGGCTGCATAAGCTTCCCTTGTTTGCCTATATGGATTAAAATCCAGTGTGTGTGGTGCATCCGAGCCTGGTTCTAGTGCTAGATTTTAAACTGACTGTGTGTGAGTGTGTGTGTGTGTGTGTGTGTGTGGTGTATCTGGTGCAAGCTTTTAGACGGACTCTGTTGTGTAGGCTGCTGTACAATGAGTGTGTGTTTGTGTGTGTGTGTGTGTTTCCCCAAATTGCATGTGCTGTCTTTTTGTATTATTTGAATCTATGTTCTTTATATTGCTGTGTGTGTGTGTGTGTGTGTGTGTGTGTGTACTGTACGTGTGTATGTTTGTGAGTGTGTGTTACTGTGTTTCCCCAAATTGCCTGAGCTATGTTTGCATTTTTCGACTTCTCTGACTATGTTTCTGTGTGTGTGTGTGTGTGTGTGTGTATGCGTGCGTGTGTGATTGCCTGTTCCCCCAGATTGCCTGCGCCGTGTTTGCCGCTCTCCTGCACTTCTTCTTCCTGGCGGCGTTCACTTGGATGTTTCTGGAAGGCGTGCAGCTGTACATCATGCTGGTGGAGGTGTTTGAGAGCGAGCACTCGCGCACCAAGTACTTCTACCTGGCGGGCTACGGCGTGCCTGCGGTCATAGTGGGGGTGTCGGCAGCCGTGGACTACAGGAGCTACGGCACCGACAGAGTGTGAGTGCAATCAGTCTGCGCTCTCACACACACCTCTTTAGGACTGTGTGTGTGTGTGTGTGTGTGTGTGTGTTATTCCTGATTTCAGAGTGTGAGTAGTGCCAGTGTGAGAGCCTGCCAATCTGTGCTCTCACACACACCTCATTAGGACTGTGTGTGTGTGTGTGTGTGTGTGTGTCTGTATGTTTATGTGTGTATCTCCCTAATATCCTTACCCACTGCTGATCTGTTGATAGGTCCCTTAATTACACCCTCCCCAGTTTCCCCCGTCCTGCTGGCTAAGAGGCTGATGGGATCTGAACAGTGCTGGGAAGTTTTGCGCCCGTCCAGTCTTCCGTTGAACTCAGAAGAAAAATTCACACACTAAAAAAGACTAGACAATGGAACTACATTACATTTACATTTACATTTATGCATTTAGCAGGCGCTTTTATCCAAAGCAACTTGCAAAGGAGGATAACAATCAAGCTACATAGAAGAAACTTTGAAGAGCATAATCCCAGGGGATATGCATCAGTGTCAAGTGCAGTGCAGTGAAGGTTATCCAAGTGCACGTTATGTATCTATAACGTGTGTGTTCTCACACAATAGTTAAAGGTATGAATACAGGTATGGAAAGCAATATTGAACTACAGTATATTTTGAACTGTTTTCTGTCCTGAGGGGACCCTTAGTATTGATACTGTGGCACAATATAATCACCAACACAGCCAAATAGGGGGCCATTTTGACAGATGAATATTTGATAGTAAAGCATCACTTATAGATGAGTCCAGGAAGGTCAAGTATGAATAATTAGTGGTCACTAAAGCATAGAGTCTCTTAAGACAACATAAATAGATGATGACAACCTACAAAAGCTTTTAGGCTTGAGGCTCCGCTGCGCTCGGCCTCTCTCCTCTCTCCTCCAGCTCCAGTGTGTCTCTGAGTCAAACGGGGTCTTGAGTCAGCGGTGTGGCTACTGTTGGGCCCTCCTTGGGTGGTGTGTGTGAGTGTGTGTGTGTGTCAGTGAGTGGTGGGGACACACAGGGACAGGCGCTTTTGTGGGGCCCTGAGTCGTGGACGCAGGGTGCATTCACTGTGCTGGAAATGAAATAATGAATATTTCAGCAGCGGGTCATGAATCAGACTCTTGTTTTCTAGACCGGCCACCGTCCCCCTCAACTCCCCTCCACTCCCACCCTCCTCAAAGACGTACACACAGCTGTCCTTCACTGTGTGTCAGGGCTCGGGCTTCTTTTGTTGTGCAGGGATATGTATATGTGTGTGTGTGTGTGTGTGTGTGTGTGTGTTAGGGATGCATTTATGCAATAGACGACACACTGCTAATTAAGCTTTGGAAATTGCAACCTTTGGGCTGTGAACGTTCTATTTGTGTGTAAATGTGTGTGTGTGTTTGTGTTTCCTGGTGTGTGTTTGTGTTTCCATGTGTGTGCCTTTGTGTGTGTGTGTGTGTGTGTGTGTTTACCTGCTGTGGCTGTCCTTCGCTATGTACGAGAACCCTGTCTTGAAATTGGAGTGTAATTTGCATGTATGTAGCAGACAATACGTTGCTAATTGAGCTTTTTAAGCATGTCCTTTGGGCAGTGAATGTTCGCTTTGTGTTCCTTACGTTTGTTTGTGTGTGTGTGTGTGTGTGTGGGTGTGTGTGTGAGTGTGCGTGCTTTCTTGTGTGTGTGTGTGTGTGTGTGTGTGTGTGTTTCCTCTTGTCATGCGCACAGCATCCCTGATGGTAACCCTGGTTTTTCAACCTCCATTTTCCTCTCATGTGTTAATTACCTTGGCCCATAAATAGCGCCGCGCAGGTTAGCGCTCATAATTTAGCATTTAAATGAACATGCACTATAATATTTCTCCCTCCCCCGGTGGCTTCTTCTCCAGACAAGTGCCTATCCTTCTCTGTCACTCTCCGTGTACTGATGGATGCCCTTGGGCCTGCTTGCTGTAAATCCTCTGCCGCTCCCTAACTCTGTTTTTTTTTTTTTCTTCCATTCTCTCCCTCTTTCTCTCTCTCTTTCTCTCTCTCTCTCTCTTTCCCCCCTCTCTCATGCTGTTTCTGTCTCTCCTCCCACATCCTGCTCTTCCTTTGTCTGTTGCTCATATTTACTCTGTCTCTTTCTCTCTTCCTTTCTCCCTTTCTCTCACTCTTTCTCTCTCGCGCTTACTCCCTTTCTCTCTCTTTCTCTCTCTCTATTTTCTTCTCCCTCTTGTTTCCTTTCTTTCTATCTCTCTATCTCTCTCTCCCTCTCTCCCCACTCTCCCTATCCCTCTCTCTCTACAGATGTTGGCTGCGCCTCGACACATACTTCATCTGGAGTTTCATAGGCCCGGCCACCTTGATCATTATGGTAAGCTGCTCCCCCACTCCCGCTTCCCCAAGGGCAGCACACTCAGTGCTGCGTGGCGCGTGAGGTGCATGGCGCATGGCGCATGCCTCGCCCCTGCACTCTGTGGTAAGCAGGTGGGCCCGTCACCAACGGCAGGAATGATTAAGGCTTTGGGTGGCTCTAAGAAATCAGATATGATACGAGCCCAAGGGAGAAGAAGCGCAAAATGGCAGCGAAGTGAACACTTAGAGAGACACTCCTTACCTTTCTCCCACCATCAAACTGTTTGCAGTTCTAACACGCACACACACACGACTACACAAGCACACACACACACACACACACTCACGTATGCCCATACACACACACATGCGTGCACACTAGCACACACACACACCTCTGCTCCTGCTTCCTCTCACTTTATCTCTGTCACACTCTCTCCCACACTCTGCCGTTGGGTTGGCTGGCTGTCCTGGACCCCCTTCTGCGGGGACATATTTTCCCGAGCTCTTTAAGACATCGGAATAATGATTTTCCTCACCGTTTGCGGCAGACGGGCCCGGCACCGGGGCTTATTCGGGGGCCTGTTGCTTCTGCCAGCCACAGACAGACAGAGCAGGGAGATAATGGCCAGACGAGGACGTTTTGCCAATTAGATGGATGTCACTACGTGTGTCTGCGATGCCCACTCATGACAAAATGTCAGCAGGCCATCACTGATAACTACAGAAATAGAGCAGGCAGCGGGCTCTCTCTCTCTCTCTCTTTTTCTCTCTCTCTCCCTCTCTTTTTCTCTCTCCCTTTCTCTCTCTATCTTTCTCTCTCTCTCTCCCTCCCTCCCTCTCTATCTCACTCCCCCTTTCTCTCTCTCTCGTTCTCTCTCTTTCTCTCCCTCTCTCTCTCTCTCTCTCCCTCTCTCTTTCTTTCTCTGGGCCCCAGAGCTTCTATTCTGTTTTGTCATGTTGGAGGAAGAAAGGGAAGAGGAGGGGATGAGGGGAGGATGGAGGGAGCGTGCGGACGGATAAGCGTGCAGGGTTCTGATAGCGGTGCGGGCCAGGCCTGCAGAGACTCCTTTGCCCTCCCTCGTGGAGAGGAGGCCCGGGCAGCTCAACGCTTTTGCCCATTTATTCTGAAAGACATGGATTTTAATGAAATGACGTGTGTGACGGTGTGTGCACCGTGTGTGACGGTGTGTGCCTGGCTGTGTGCCTGAGAACACTGTGTGTGTGTGTGTGTGTGTGTGTGTCTATGTACGTGCCTGTGTGTGTGTGTGCATGTGTTCCTCTATGTGTGTGTGTGTGTGCATATGTGTGTGCAATCCTGTGTATATACGTGCCTGATTGTGTGTGTGTGTGTGTGTGCTCTTTGCCATGTTATGCCGTATCCAGAGAGCCATTTATAATCAATGCTCATTAGGTGGAAGAGACCAAAAATGTGCAGTAAGCGTGCACGGCATATTCACCACAGATGAAATGGACGTGCATTAAATTGATTGGATAAATGTAATGACTTTTTAATCGGCCTCTCTCCTCAGCTCAACGTGATCTTCCTGGGGATCGCCCTCTACAAGATGTTTCATCACACGGCCATCTTGAAGCCCGACTCGGGCTGCCTGGACAACATCAAGTAAGTCTCTCCATCCTCCTTATTGCCCCAATCGTGCGAGCGAGCGTTTGATGTCACCGTTTGAGCCTCTCGTCGAAGGCTTCGCTCCGTCGCCCCCGTGTCATTACCTCATCAGGCGCATCGTTGTCTGTGCACTTTTTCCCGTTTGAGCTTCTGAAGTTTTTCTGACAGAAAGTTGGGCTCTGATCTCGGGGCCCACTGTACCGCACTCCCTGTCCGTGAGCGTGTGTGTGTGTGTGTGTGTGTGTGTGTGTGTGTCAAGACAAAAGCCTGATCTAACTCAAACAGCATGGCCGGGGCCGCCGCCATCGGCGCTGCAGCCGCCGCACATGAAAACGAAGCCCACATCAGACAACGGGGGAATAGTCTGGAATCTGGGTTACTTGGCTTATTTCATAAATTGATTATTCATTTGATATTCATAAGTGGAGCTCAGGCTCTGACAGAAAGAGAGAGAGAGTAAGAGAGGGAGAGAAAGAGGGAGAGAGAGAGTGAGGCGATGCAGACGGCTAAGGGCTAAGGGCAGAAACAGGGGATGAGATGGAAAGAGAGAGCGTGAGAGGAAGAAGGGGGTCTGAGAGAGAGAGAACAAGAGAGAGAGAGAGAGAGAGAGAGCTGGCAGGGTCCTGTAGGAACAGTAGGGACAGGGAGCAGGAGAGCGGGGCTGAAGTCGATGATGTATGCTGTTCTGTGCCGAGAGACTGGGCTCGCCCCGCGCTGGCTCTTTCTTTCTCGCCTGCTCCCCCCAGCATTGTTTGGGCTTTCTGCTTCGTCATGGGAACGGGCTTGTGAGAATTTTCAAGCAACTGAGGTGGCAGATCTCAGTTCAGTTTCCACTTTTCGGATTGCTGCATTTTCATCATTCACTTACTTCTATTTGTTTGTATTTATTTGTTTACCTTTCTTTTTCATCATTTTCTCTTTTTTTTCATTTTGTCTGCTTCTTTTTTTTCTGTTCTGTTCTTTTCTTCATCCTCCTCCTGGTCTCAGCCGCCGTTGTGTGCCGCATGTCTTGTTGTGGAGTGCCTCCGGTAAGGTTATTTGCATTCATTGCCTTGTGACCCTGTTCTCAGCAGCCCTCCCTGATTGGAGTGAGTGCCCCTGCTACTCTCCCCCCTCTGTGATTCCAGTGCTTCCATGTCGTAATAGCACTAACACCCTGCTCCCCTTGCACCCTCAGGCCAGAAGGTTACAGCACTAAACAGCTCCTCGAGTGTGTAGTGTGTGTGTGTGTGTGTGTATGTGTGTGTGTGTGTGTGTGTTTGTTTGTGATATCTTATTACCTGAGTGTTCTTTGCGAACTGAGACTAATCCAGGTTTATGAAGCGGGTTTGCCCTGCTGGGATTATTCCGAGTATTCCTTTAGGTTTTATTGGAAAGTCGTGTCTCGCCTCACTGGTGCCGTAGAGAAGCCAGTCAATCACTTTTCCCTCCATCCCTCGCTCCTTCACTTACTTCATCCCTCCCTCTCCCTCCTGTTTCTCACCCTTTTGCCCAGCATTTATTCTGTCCATCCTATCCAGTCATTTGCACTCTCTTTCTTTCTTTCTTTCTTTCTTTCTCTCGCTCTCCATCTTTGTCCCGTGACAACCTACTCTTTGTTCCTTTATTCTCTCTCTCTCTCTCTCCCTCTACCTCTCTCATTCTCATTTCATCCCTCTCTCCATCCGAGTAGCGAGCCCTATATCGCAGCCAAACTCAGCCAATCAAATTAAGCGCCATCCAAGTAAATGAGACAGGCATGCAAGAGCGACCTTTGAGAGAAAATGACATTTTTAAATTGAGGTAATACGCTCTGCCAATTCCGGACCTCGGAAACATTACAGCCACCACGGCCGGCGACATTTGACTCATGGAGAATAACTGCATGAGGTCAGCGATGTTCGCTTTTAACAGTGTCATTGTTGAGCCAAATCGGCATCACAAAAGTGTCAACAATTTACTGTCCTCAATAAAATGGGTCCTAATGGACGTCTTTCCCAGCCCCAGTTGATGGCATTAGGAGAGGGGGGGGGGATGTAGTGAGAATTAGCACTTAGGGAAGGTGGAGGTGCCGTTCAGCAACCGGTGGGTTGCAGGCTCGAGCCCCACTCTATCTGACCCTATCGAAGTATCCTTGAGCAAGATACTGAACCCCCAGTTGCTCCTGATGGTGGGATGGCACCTTGATGGCCTCCACTACCGCTACAATTTACATTGTAAAGGGCTTTGAGTGCTATAATGTCCTGTATAAATTCTGTTGCTCATTGGGCCTCTTGTGTTAAGCGCTTTGTGACATGCCTTTTGTAAAAATGCGCTATATAAATAAAATTGAATTGAATTGAATTGAATTGAATTGTCCATTTACCATTGCCACTCACTGGGTGTCGGTTCTTCCAGGTCCTGGGTGATTGGAGCCATCGCCCTGCTCTGTCTGCTGGGCCTCACATGGGCCTTTGGCCTGATGTACATCAACGAGAGCACGGTCATCATGGCCTACCTCTTCACCATCTTCAACTCCCTGCAGGGGATGTTCATCTTCATCTTCCACTGCATCCTTCAGAAGAAGGTACGAGCGGACACAGCGGTAAACACTTGTGGCACATCCAAATGTTTGCCACACACACACACCATTCGCAGGAGACTTTGTGTTATGAATCCACATGGGACCACACACACATCCACATGGTACAGTTCCAAATCACAGTTAGCATGAACGTACACGCCAGAGTTCTGTGCACTGGAGCACTTAAGGGCTTTTTCACACATGGGAAGCGTAAAAAAAAACACAAACACACACACACACACACACACACACACCACCAAGTATCAGGTTTACAGAATGGAGAGAGAGAGAGCACGCAACAGCTCTGCCAGCCCGGCTCATCAGTCCATTAACCACGAATTAGCAGCTCCTCATCTGGCCAATAAACAGCACAGTAAACACAGTCATATCCTGTTAACACTGCTTTATGCAAGGCGTCGGGTTACAGTGCTCCATTTAGCTTCGGGCCTAGCGATTAGCTGTAGCGCTGGAGTTAGCATTAGCATTAGCATTAGCTTCCTAACAGAGGGACGGGAGTAAGAGACAGGAAATTGGCGCTGAGCACGGCCAATCCGTCATCCCACGCGCTCCGAGGCGACTGGGCGGGAGGTTAGCACCAGAGGAGGTGGGGGGGGAGGTAGTGTGTGTGTGTGGAGGGGGGGGGGGGGGTAGTGTGTGTGAAGGGGTTGGGTGGGTTGTAGACGGCACTAAGCCAAACACACATAAATACAGTTTCAGGCCCTTTTTTGTCCTGGGAGAAAAAATTTTGTTTTGAGTCTTCGGGGGAGGCTCACGAGTTCGCCCGCGTCCGCTGGGACGCGGCCGAGATGCGGTTAGGAGTCAGCAGCATCCAGATCCGTGAGCCGCCAGTGCACAGCAATGCAGCTGTGCAAACAGAGCATGACGAAGGCGGTCTCAGCCAACTTAATGTGGTTAAAAAGCAATTACTCCCCTATTTGTATTGAAGCGATTGGGATCTTTGTACTGATAAGTCAAACTGTTTTACATTTTGCAATAATAATAAGATTGCCGGATAAATAACGTGTCTTGTTGGTGGGATTAGAGGACTTCTGAGAGAGGCGGTGTTTGGCTTGGTGTGTGACGGGAAAGGATGTGATTACATGGAAGAAGGTGAAGATGAGGTTTAGAAGGTGTGTGCCTACATTTGTGCGAGTGTGTGTGTGTGCTAACATTGCTTGCTAATCCAACATCTCTGTCTTACTCTCACACACACACAAACACACACACAGGTGCGTAAGGAGTACGGGAGATGCCTGCGTACGCACTGCTGCAGTGGAAAGAGTGTAGAATCGACAATCTCCACCTCGAGCAAGAACAGCACTGCCCGCACACCACGCTACTCCACTGCTTCACAGGTGAGACACACACACTCATACAAAGACACACACCATACACATACACGAACACACACACTTACCGTACACATACTCACACACATACAAGGACACACACCATACACACACACACACACACACACACGCAAACACACACAAAGACAGACTTATCATACACATACACACACAATATATATATAAAATAAAAATTTTGCCCACAAGCAACAACAAACAATTCATCTACACACCACCCACACTACGGAGCATACAGTGAGATGACACACTGCATTACCTTCACACCCAGGAACGCACAAGCACTCTTACACATACTAGTCCTCTGAGGAAGTTCCAGTGCAATGCACAGATATAGAATACAGAATACTGCTCTGCTTTTGGGTTGCTGCCAGTGGACATATTATCTATATGCTAACGACAAACAAGCCCTCAAACACACCAATAATTAATATTGCATGAGGCAGCCCCCCTTACAGCAGCCGCACATGAATTTGAATGAAGGCAATCAGGTAGAGGTGTGTGTGTGTGTGTGTGTGTGTGTGTGTGTGTGTGTGTAGGTAAAGCATTGTGCTTGCATCGTCCTACTCATTTCTGGAGTTTTTATGTCAAATCCCTAACAAGGTGTGTGTGTGTATGTGTGTGTGTGTGTGTTAGTGTGCATTATGCTTGCATCGTCCTACTCATTTCTGGAGGTCTACTACGTGACCTAATAGAACATTTATGTCAAATCCCCAACAAGGCTGTCCATTAAAGATTCACTCGGGCTGTGTGTCTTAGCCCCGGCTCCTCGGGGAGCGCTCCGAGTTTTTGTATCCGAGTGTCTCTAATCACGGCTGCGCTCGGGCTTCTCTCAGCGCCCTTCCTGCCTGCCAGGGTGATGTATGGTCTGGCTCCGTGAGCCGCAGGTCTCCAAAGCCCAGGCCGGCCTTTAGGCCATTAGTTCTCCGTGAGCGCCGCGGATCTCGCTCGGAGGCCGTCTGCGTCCACCCGGCTGAGGGATGAGGATGAGCGGGACGGTTATTTATTAATTAGATTTTTTTTATTTATTTGTTTGTTATTATTTCATTATTTGTTGTCCTTCAGAAGAGCCGCCGCACTCCCTGACCTTGTTCACGTTTTTTGTTTTCTTTTTTTCCCCCTCAGAGCCGAATCCGCCGGATGTGGAATGACACGGTGAGGAAGCAGACAGAGTCCTCCTTCATCTCGGGAGAAATGGACAGCTCAGCAACTCTCAACAGAGGTGAACCAAAACACTTTCTCTCTTCCTGTCTCTCTCTCTCTCTCTCTCTCTTTCTTTCTCATTCTCCCTCTCTCAACTCTCAACAGAGTTGAACCAACCCACTCTCTCTCTCTCTTTCTCATTCTCCCTCTCAACTCTCAACAGAGGTGAACCAAACCAGTCGTTCTCTCTTTCTCATTATCGCTCTCTCAACTTTCAACACAGGTGAACTCAACACTTCCTCTCTCTCTCATTCTGTCCTGCTGTCTATCTCTCTCTCTCTCTCTCTCTTTCTTTTTCATTCTCTCTCACTCAGCTTCTCTTCTCGCCCAGCTTTTTACCAGAGTAACTTTATCACTGTTGTTCATTGGTCCCATGCAAGCCCTTTCTAAAACAATCACAAGACGATGATTGCTTCCAGCGAGGCGCGCCAAAAGAGCTTGCTAAAGTAAACACTCAGAGGCATAAACAGAAGAGACCCTGGCCAACATCATCCCAGACGTCCCACAGCGACCCTCCGAAAGGCATCCGTCAAGCTCCTAATTCAGCCGCCATCGTCTGAACCCTTCACCGCGCAGTCCGAGCACCTCGACGCGCCGCGACAATGAAACAGTTTGTGTGAGGTCAGACCTCGCAGCTGTTTTCGTTGCGAGCGAAACAGAGTTCATTGACACAACCTGAGTGGGCCGTGCTGACTAACACAATAGGCTTGGGAAGGAGGTCCAGGGGGAGCATCTATCTGTGCAGTCATCTCCCGTTACTAAATATACAGTCGTTTATGCTGATGGAGGAGATTTTAATAGCAGTAATGAGCAAATGAGTAGCTTCTGCCAACACCACCCCCACCAACCCCACATCAAATAGGAACCTGGAAGTGGATGCATACGTGCATATCTCACAATCATTAGGCCTAATAATTTCCATTCTAATAATAGGAGTGTGTGTGTGTGTGTGTGTGTGTGTGTGTTAGAGTGGGTAGTGATGGTGGTGGCAGTGTTGGAGTCCATTCTAATGACAGGAGTGTGTGTGTGTGAGTGTGTGTATAAGTGTGTGTGTGTGTGTGTGTGTGTGTTAGAGTGGTGATGGTGGTGGTGGTGGTGTTGGAGTCCATGCCCACTGATGGAGGGTCTGTGTGAGTGTGTGTGTGTGTGTGTGTGTGTGTGTGTTAGAGTGGGTGGTGGTGGTGGTGATGTTGGAGTCCATGCCCACTGATGGAGGGTCTGCCCTGGCCTCCATATGCTCTAAATCTGTGCGATGTGCTGGTTCTCTACGACACTAATAAGCTGTTAGTGTGACAGATTGATGTTGGGAGTGAGAGTGTGAGTGTCAGGATCTGAATAATTATGCACTTAGTGCGCCAGTCCGAGGACTTCAGAGTCTCACTGGCGCGCACAGTCGGATACGGCCCCTCTATTTTTGTACTTCTTCATATCTCCATTTCTATCACTTATGGCAGGTACAGTTGGCAGGATTGCACTTGGAGAATGAGAAGAGCAGGGGTGGGAGGCAGAGGGGTGGACGTTCCGGACGTTCTCGTGACTGCCAAGCATAATTTGTCGTTTTTAAAATGTGAAATAATCTCCCCCTGAAAGGCCTTCTGTTTCCAAAACGCACATACATTTACCCAAAGTGTCATTTATTTCCGTCCGAAACTCAACCTTCTCTGCTCGGTAGGTAGAGTTTTTTCAGCTCTGTCACTGCCGCCCGCCTTTGAGAAAGACTCTGTCTCCACGGATGCCTTTGCCTGCGAAAGGCTTTTTTCTGACCTCCAGACATCTTCGAAGCAGAAGCACAGAAATCTAAACTGATGAAGTGACAAAAAACCCACCTGCAACGGAAAACAAATTCCATGCCTGAGTATAACCGACCTCTTTGCCACAGTAACACTTAAATCTGACCTTGTTTTTGTGCTGCCATGTTCAAACCCAGCTGCCTCTGATGTCCTGAGAAATAAAAAAAAAAAAAAAGAAAATGACAAACCCAGTATTGTATGTGTCCCCACTTCACTTTAAGTAGCCTTGCTCCATGTTTTATGCACATTCATTTGGTCAGAAGGCCACATTTTTTCAAGGGCTTTAGGCCAGATGGGGGCCAATAGATGTATATGCTTTTTATGTAAGTGTCAATGATTGTGTGTCACAGTCCAACTTCCTGAACGCTAGCATTGTGAGCACAGAGCTGGCTCCCGCCGCTTGCAGCGGGTGTGCTCAGCGCGGCTACATCAACCATGCACAAAGCTAGCATAAACAATGCATGACAGCTGCATGAAGCCTTCATAAAGAATTAAGTGTGATGCTGGCGGCGTACTGATCTTTTGGTTTTTTGAAGATGGCGTGGCTAACGCGCTAGGCTAATGCATTCTACTCAACACATGCTTCCAACGCTTCATAAGAGCTTCATTCAGCTGTTTATGTCTGTGCTATGCATGTATGTTTTATGTGCTATTGATACATGCCTGTGTTGACACTCTAGCGGACTGGCAGATTGGCTGTTATCAAAGACTGGACCTTTTATGTGTTATTCGTTTGCCTGACAAATCTCAAATGTTCTCCCTCCCCCCTCTCTTTCTTTCTGTCTTTCTTTTCATTTCTCTCTGTCTGTCCCTGTCTCTCTCTCTCTCTGTGTGTCTCTGTCCCTCAATCTTCTTGTCTCTCTGTGGCTGCCGCAGGTGCTATGGCTAATCATCTAATCACTAATGCTCTGCTGAGGCCCCATGCCACTAACAATCCCTATAACACATTGCTTGGGGACGCGGCCGTATATAACAACCCCACAGTGAGCATGTACAACACGACAGGTGTGACAACATCTCTCTCGTTCTCTCTCTCTTTGTTATTTTTTCTCTGTTTGCTTCTGTGTGCCTATCTTTCTCTGCCACTGTAACAATTTTGGTCTCTCTCTCTCTTTCTCTCTACCTGCCTATCTCTCTCCCCTTCTCTCTCTCTCTCTGTCTCTGTCTCGGTCTCTCTCTCTCTCGTTTCATGGACCTCTCGCTCTGTAATATGTGTACCGCACAAGCGACAGAAACGGCATCCACTTGAGTGCTTGTGATAACCAGCCAGGCCGGAATCAATTAACACCGCTGCACGCTGTGGAAAGTGTTCTTCCTGGTCCTAACACATTTCAACATTGGAAAGATCATTTACTGTGTCACTTCCTGTGCGGTGTACGAGTGAAGACACGAGGGCTGGTGATCACAGCCGAGCCGTGTGCGGTTTCTGTGCGCTTTGTGTCGGATGAGTGTGTCCTGGAGTATGTGTCTGAAAGTGTGTGAGATTCTCCCACCGTAGCTCCAGTCGCAGCTCATGCTGCCGCTGTTGCCTTTTTAAGCCCCGCTGCTCTGTGAACACGTCTGAAACATCCCTGATTGTTTATCTTCGTGTCAGTTACAGAGCCCTGTGAAGGCATTCACTTCAAAATGGATGATGCAATACCCAATGTGTCCCAATAACTCCAAATAGTGACAAATGATGTGACTCAGGCTGTATGTGTGTGTACCCGTCTGTGTGTGTGTGTGTGCCAATATGTGAGTGTCTCAGTGAATGTTTACTGGTCTGGTGTATGTTATATTTGTACTCACACATGTTGTCTTTCTCTCTCTCTCTCTCTCTCTCTCTCTCTGTCTCTCTCTCTGTCTCTCTCTCTGTCTCTCTCTTTCTCTGTTTTTTTCCATGCTGTCCATAGCTCCCTACAGAGACTCAAGTACGCGAGTAGCTCTCTCTCTATCACTGTTGACCATCAAATGGTTTTGCTTTCTCTCCTCTCCGAGACTAAAAGACTAAATCAGTCGCACGGCAAAAAAACATCAAACACGTCAATCAGGAATCAGGCAACAAAGGCCACTGCCACAGTTCTTCCCTAAATGAAAAGAAAACACTGAGTCACACACCAGTGTACCAGTGCCATCTTATCAGCGGTTTCATAAGGTGACCTTTGAAAACACAGCCCTGATTGGCAAATCAGCCGCCTGGCTAACGAAGCACAGCTCAGTAAGAAAGCTCCAGTGGTTGACAGAACAAACGCAGACATGCTCCAGTTCGTCACCAATAATCTGCCATTTATCCTTCATCTCGGAGAGAACAGAACGCCTCTCTGAAAAGAGTCTTCATTTATTTTGTCTGTCGCCACCCTTTCGTCTTTAATCAGTTACTGAAAGCCCTGCTATTTTAGCTCTGTTTTAATGCCGGGCTATTTATAGCCTTCTAATAATATGCTAATTCAAAGCTAATGTTCATCCTGATGTGACAAAGCCGCTCTGTGTTGTCACCTAGCGGGGGGAGGAGAGTTCACATCCAGAGACAGCCTTTCAGTCTCGCTCCGGCATGAAAGCCGAACGCGGGGCGGGGAGATGCGCCGCACCTGGGCTTAGCGTGTTAGCGGCCCACTTAGTCGCAGCGCACTCGCTAGGCAGGGGGCTGCGGAGGGGTTTGATGAGCTGAATTAGCCGTGCAAGGGTGGAGGCTAGGAGGCTGTCTCTGGGGGGGGGGGAGCGCTCTCTCCCCTGCTGAAGCTGTTAGTTGTTAGCTAAGCCACAAACACCGAAGCCTTCCACTAAACTATACCACCCCCCTCCTGTGCTGTTGTTTGTGTGTGTGTGTGTGTGTGTGTATGTGTGTGTGCGTGTGCGTGCATGTGTGTTGTCTCCAGAAGGAATCCTCAACAACGCGCGCGACTCGAGCGTGATGGACACCCTGCCACTCAATGGGAACCACGTGAACAGCTACACCATGCCGGGTGGAGAGTATCTGAGCGACTGCGTGCAGATCATCGACCGCGGCTACAGCACCATGCACAAGGAGACCACGCTGGAGAAGAAGATCCTCAAGGAGCTCACCTCCAACTACATCCCCTCCTACCTGAACAACCATGAGCAGCGGCCCAGCGAGCTCAGCCGCAACCTGGCCAACAAGACCCTCAACGGCATGGGCGCCAGCAGCTCTGCCATGGGTATGGGTGGAGGTGGTGGAGGGGGTGGAGGAGGTGGAGGTCAGGACGACGCGATGGTCCTGGATAACCCGGCGGCGTATCCTCACGACGAGGCTGGCGGTCTGAGCCTGGAGATCATCCGCGAGGAGTCTCAGGCGCCCCTGCTCCCGCCGCGGCCTCCTCCGCCCGAGAACCACCAGCCGCTGCAGACCTTCTCCAGCCGGCGCCGCCACCCGGCCCAGGAGGCAAATGAGAGCTTCTTCCCTCTGCTCCCCGGCGACCGGACGACCATTGGCATTGGCGGCGAGGGGCCGGGTTCCTCGCAGACGCACGGGCACATGCACGGACGGGCCTCGCACGCGCACTCTCACGCGCGCTCCCCCTCGCCCCCGCCGCACAGGGACTCGCTCTACACCAGCATGCCGGCGCTCGCCGACCTGCCCCACGGCGGGGAGCTGATCAACGGCCACATCCACAACGAGCGGCAGGCAGACGTGGACGACGAGGAGGACGAGGACGAGGAGGAAGTGGACGTGGACGTGGACGAGGACGAGGACGGCAGCAGCGACCTGCAGCTGCCCAACGGCAAGAGCATGGACGGCAGCGGAAGCATGGACGCCGACGACGTCTACTACAAGAGCATGCCCAACCTGGGCAACTCACGCAACCACATCCACGAGCTGCACAGCTACTACCAGATGGGCCGCGGGGGCAGCGACGGGTTCATCGTGGCCCCCGAGAAGGAAGACTCGTCCCCCGAGGACCCGCCGCAGGACCCCTCGCACCTGGTGACCAGCCTATAGACTCGGGGCCACTCGCCTGGGTGGTCTGAGAAATAAGCTCCAGGGAGGATACGTGAGGGAAAGAGAATGTGTGACAATGTTTGTGTGTGTGTGTGTGTGAGAGAGACAGACAGAGCGAGAGAGAGAAATAGAAAGAGAGAGAGAGAAAGAGAAGTTGTGTGTGCATATGTGTGTGTGTGTGTGTGTGTGTGTTTGTGTAAGTGTGTATGTGTGTGCGTGTGTGTGTGTGATTGTGTAAGTATGGCAGTGGGCTCCTGCCTGATCTGGCCCAGGTCAGCAGAAGTACCTAGAGCTCAGTTTTCTGAACACATGATACCCCATGACTGAGACGGCGGCCGAGTCGCCCAGATTAGAACACTCACTGGGTGTGAATAGAGCAAAATGCAGTCGGGGGAAAAAAAAAAAAGACTCTTTGCTCAAAGGTTGGGGAAAGGGACCTCCTGACCTTACACACTGGCTTCACCCGACTTGTGGATACTTGTTTGATGTTCTCTGTTAATCTTAGACTTGACTTTTTACAGTCTGCCAACAGCCCACGTCCACAGCAATCCTTCATCAGGAGAACCACTCCATAGAGGGGTCTGTTTTACTCCATGTGTATGGATTTGTCCCCGGTGTAGGACGCTCTGTCTACAGACCAGGAGGTTTGAGACGGAACTCAGACTAGCTACCAGATAGAGTACGTAGCCTGAGTGTGCTGTATCATACCTTTCACCTCCGACACACACACACACACACACACACACACACACACACACACACCTCTTGGACCAGCTGCATACAGTAAGTCCTTTCACGTCCCCATAGGTTTTTGATGCACTCTGTTGTTACTCGGTTTCCGGTACATTCTCCTGTTCTCCTGATGCATTAGTTCACACCCTGAGGAAAAGCATCTTGTGACCACAGACTGCAGGCATCTCTCCACATCTTTCCTCTTTTTCTGTTCCAATGAGAGTTTCAGTTACCGAGGGAACAAAAAAAAAAAACATTAAACAAATCCTAAATGCAGAGAAATAATGTATTTCTGTGTAAAATGTACAGATACAAGCATTGCATATGATATGCATTTCATGACTTTTTTTATTTTGTACTTTTGTCTGTGTGTTTTACTAGAGCATAATTTCTTTCTTATACTCTGGGGCCGCCATTATGTTACCCTCCAGTGCCACTAGGAGTAATCTCTCCTCTTTCTGTCTCTCTCTCTCTCTCTCTCTCTCTCTCTCTCTATCTCTCTCTCTTACAAAGTAGAACAAGCACCACTGAACAGAACACCACTTGTTTTCTAGCATTATATAACCACTGTTTTAGTTCTTTCCCTATAGTTTGGTTCTCCACTGAGTAGAAGCAATGGGCTAAGCCCACCAATGGATCAATAGGACAGGGAGCCGGTGCTACAGTTTGAGCGGAGCCTCCTGACGTTCCGATGTTGGCACAGCAACACATCCGGTCCTGCGTGTGAGCCGACGGAGCCTAGCGCAGCAGAGCCAGGCCAGGCGGACAGCTCACCGTGCTAACCGCTAACCGTGGAGTGACAACATGCGTTAGCTTTAGCAGAGAGCTAAACAGCTGCTCGTCCTCAGTAGAATGTCTCGAGGATCTCACGATCGGTTAGACCACAGACTGACTGCCTCCCTTGGCTTTTGTTACCAAACTCGATGTGAATCTGTGTCTTGAAGAGATGTGCTCCGTGATAGGGCACCCTTAGAGATGAACAACGTAGTGTAAACACTAAAGGCAGGATGTTTCTCGTGATAAAGACATGGTTTACTTATTTGAGAGAAGAGAGTAAACTGTAGCTTGCACATACCCCCCCTTCCCACACCTGCATTCCCATGTCCTAATAAGCCCCTTTCCCAAAGGAATAAAAAAAAATCTATATTTATTTGTTGGATGGTTTTCATGCAAAGAACATTTACAATTTAAAAAGTGCAAGAGTAGAGGTCCTGATGAGGCGGAACGATGCAGCACTGGTGCGTTTTAAATATCCTCATTATAACAGTAATTATTATTGATTATTATTTATTCTGTTATTTTGTATGGGTTTGGGAGTTGAATGATCTCATAACTAATATTTGTTGTAACAGTGAAAAGTTGTTTGCCAACAAATAAATTACTGAGTAAAATTTACAACATTCCATGCACCCTAGCCATGTGTCCTTCCTTGGCTTCAGAGCCCTTAAGTAGGCAACCTTTTCTTCTTGACCAAGGAGGCTTGTGGAGCAACACACTAGAGTCACTGACTCAAGAGTATGTACTGTTTGTACTTCAGAGTATGAACTTCAGAGTATGTATGTCTTTAGGTAAGAACTGTGTGACTGAGAAACATCTTGTTTTTAAAATATTATGGATATTACTCTAAATGAAAATGTCTGGCTCTGAAGAACATCTATTCGTAAATATAGAAGGATATAACTTCCTATTAAATTGCTGTCTGACTCCCCTATCTATATGAGTTTGTTGGGGAAATGTTATGCGATTGCAGAGCTAATTAATATATGCGCCATTTGGGTAGTCATCAGGGGCAAACAAAGCATAATCACAGTGCATCGATTCCGTGTCTTACTGCAATTCAAACACACCCTGCACTCCGCAAACAACTCCAAATGTCACCTATCCTGTGTGTCTGTCAGCCTCTGCCGCTTGCGTCTGTGACACCCTTTGAATACCCAGACGAAGTTGGGATGATGTGCACATCCAGGCCTGGGGAAGAGGTTAAAAAAGGTCTCGGGCTTTCTGAAGACCGAAGACCATGTAGGCCTACAGACATCACAGCCCCTCTTAAAGGAAGACAGAGGAATCTGCAACTGTCACAGAGCATGTTGTGTGTGTGTGTGTGTGTGTGTGTGTTTGTGTGAGGGGAGGGGGGGGGGTTTAAGTGGTTATAAGCGCACTCTGAATGTGTTTGATGCACTCCCTATGTCATCATGCTAGCTGGTGACCTGATTTCCACGTTTGCCGAGTGAATCCCGTGTCCCAATTTTCAGAGGGATAAGAAGCGACAGAGCTTCCTGTGAGCTCCAACCAATCTCCCTTCTGCACTGCGTCGCTAACAGGTTAATTAAACAGCAACGGCCTATGTGGGTCAGAGCGCTGCTGGAGAGCGGCGATCGTTTAGCTATGCCTTACAATTCTTCCTGTTTCCCCCCCTGGTGATTTTTGCTTGAAAAGATCAGGCATCAGGCTGTGTTTTTTTTCCCTCCATTAAAAAAACAACACAACTCAGCAGCAACAACAATACTCAGTTTGCTTCGAGACACTGAAGAAAATCTGAGAGAAGGCAAAAACCGTACCAGTTTGTGCTGAGAGCGTCGTCCAGATTCATCTCTGTCTAAAATTACCTGTTACAAAATGTCACCAGTAGCCTCTAGACAACTGCCATTTGTCTCAGTCATAAGTGAGCATGGGGGGGGGGGGGGGGTGGAAGAAACCCTTTTCTGACATTAATTCCAGACCAGATAGTGGCGGGCCCATGTTTAATTGTGGTAATTACAAATTTCTACCAGACGGCAGATGTGATGGCCTTGCATGCCACACCTGACCTGGAGGCGTAATCCAAAGCATGAGTGTGTGTGTGTGTGTGTGTATGTTGGGGCTCTGGTCTGGTTTGACCCCACGAAAGACCAGGCTCATGGCTGCCCTATCGCAATTTTCCATAAGGCTGCTCATTGGAGGCGAAACACTTAGCGGCTACACAAGGCGCTGTGAATAATTCACTCTAATTGGCCGGGGGGAGAGAGGGCAGCGCGAGTGGACACCGGGTGCTTTTCGAGGTCAGGTCTTCCAGCTGCATATTAAATTTCTCGGCAAAACCTGTGTTTTTCTTATTGCACCACTGCACTCGACTCAGGCCGAGAGCTCAAGAGTAACCTCTGAACTGTCTGTCCATCTGTCTGTCTGGCTCCTGTGCAGTAGATGAGAGACGGCAGAGAAGACAGGCAACTGTAGCCGCGGTCCATCACTTTACACTTCTGAGCCCAGACCCTGCCTCTCCTTCCAGTCTGAAATTTTCATCTGACTTGTGAGGCATGAAAGTATATTGAGTTGTGCTGGTTGTCTTTGGTCTCCTTCTACCTCTTTCTCTCTCCCTCTCTCTGTCTCTCGCGTGCACACACACACACACACACACACACACATCTCACCAGAGGAATCTCAGAGAGGGCACAAGCATCAAATATGTCTGCTCCCCCATTCCTCTCCTTCCCTTTTTGATTTATTAAGTTTTATAACCCCCACCCCCTTCCCCCAACCCCAACCCCTTGCCGATTTTTCATTCTCTTTTTGGATTTATTAAACACAGCCAGAGTTACCATGACAACCCGTGTTGTCGGCTGGGTATCATATTACGAGCAGAATCACAACAGGTCGCCAAGCTGTGGAGGATTGAGCCCGGCAGCTGCCCGGGCCATAGAGGATCGAGGAACGCTCTCGGTAAACCCAGGGTATCACAGAGAGGATCAGGGTCATCTGGGGTCAAGAAGCAACCAGCCTGTCCTGGGAACCAAACGCATAGCCTACAGTACTCTAGCCACTTCAGTAACCGTGGCGACGTCTATGCCAGCCAAGTCAATAGAACTCGTGACGAAGAGTTTGGATCACAGCATCCTCTTAAAAAGGACGCTGATGCCGGTCAAAGCTGGGCTAGCAGTCCTGGGAACGTGACCTTTTTTTCTTTAGTTCAAAACCTTTGCAGAGACAAGAAAGTGCAGCAAATCATGCTTGCATTCACATGCTCAGTTATAAATACCCACCAGACACATTTGTCAGGGTTTTTTTTTTTTTCTTAAAGGCCTCATCTGAATTTAAAATGTAATTTAAGGTCCATTGAAATGTATAAGCTGTATCATGACTCATTAAGAATTTACCAAGGCTCTGCTAACATGGTGGGCAGGAGAGAAGGCAGATCCAGAGGAAGGAGGAGAGGAGGGGGAAAGACAAGGAGGCATCCCGAAATCCGCCCCTTGGAGACGCACCGATCGAAACTCGTCTCCCCCCCTCTGAGTCCCTGGGCTTGGCTAATGCATCATATTAATGCAAGATCCACCCGCCACTGTCTCTATGCTGGAGATACAGCCCACCTACAGAGAGAGAGGGAGTGATAGAGAGAGAGAGTGAGGGAGGGAGAGAGAGAGAGAGAGAGAGGGAGGGAGACAGAGGGTAACGGACTCCCAACATGTCACAACCACACTCTGAGTTTCTCAAGGTCATTATGTTGTGTAGAGGCACATGAATATATCTAGCTATTTATACACACATGACACACACACGCATACACACACGGCTTTGCTCAAAGACCTTGCATTAGAATGTTTCCTTTCCCTGAAAGTCCACGTTCCATGAACCTGTTTGGTGCTCAAACAAAGGTTTCTATGGAAACACCATAGCATAGCTGGTTATAAAATCCCTCTCAAAGATGGACCCATTGCTTCATCACCTTGTCTATGGGAAGATTTAGCAAGAAGAGAAAGCTCTTTTGTAAAAGTGATTAAATGTAATTGCCACCCCCAGAAAAAATTAATATTGAAGAATAGGTGTCTAATGTTGAAGGCGACTTAATTAATCCTGTTTAACCTGTGTAAATGTAAACATGTGCTTGCAACTGCACTTTTAATTGGTGGTTTGCTAAGATCATAATTAGACCTAATTGTTCATAATTCCTACATGACTGCTTCAGAACAACAATAGAACAAATCGCACCAGGTATCAAGATGAATATTAAATATCAGACATTACATCTACAGGCACGGTCACCAACTGCTATACAAGGCACTGAAGTGGAACCAGGGAGAACTTCCTATTGCTGTCTCTTTATACTGGGTTTATGCTAATATGGATGAGAATGAATACAAAATGAAATCTTGCAAGATGACGGAGGCATTCTGTCCTTGTGCCTGGGTCACTCTCTGTTTTAAAAAATCATCTGCTGGATTGCCAATGAAGGGGCCAAGGTCTCCTCTGTTTATATAAAAGCTTTTCTGAAACACTATGCAATAAGCACAAGGTTGAGTCTCTATTCCCAGGTGCAGTCGGGATAATTACCACCACCTGTGGACGAGTGCAAGATGAATATAAAGCATGAATGAAATGTCAACGTTATACAAAACTCACCGACGAGACACACTAAATATGAATACCCAGTCATAACAAATGTACAGTCTCTGACAACCGAGTGCGTTGCTGAGAGACAGCTGTCCGTCAACACTTCAACTGACTGAAGTTTATGAGATAAAGCTTAGATCAACACACTGAACCTTGCTTGGCAAAATAGTCTAACTGGTTTCATTTAAAACACAGGAAGAAACAAATGGCTCACAAAAAGCCTCAGTAAGGTTAAAGCTCAACAAATAACATGTACCTGTACTCATGTTTTAGAGACTTGTGCTGTGCGCTGTGTAATCACTATTTAACATTAGCACTGAGTACTTTTTTCATTATTCTTTCAATCCAAAGAGGTCAGACTGAGTTCATGGCGAGATCTGTTCAGAAGGGGGAAAAAACTGATCCTTCCTGTTGCCATTTCTCCTTGAAAATTGTTCCTTTGAGGAGTGTGATTGATCCGTCATCAACATCCCCAACGCGCGCACACACACACACACACACACACACACACACACACACACACATCGTTCCGTTCCACACGCTGCTCCATTAACCCACACGTCGCACTCAGCACCTTTCAAGTGTGACATTCCCACCTTGAAAACATACACTCACACAGCACCTTTCAAGTGTGTCTCCCACCCAGCGCTCCCCATTGATTGACAGCTGACGGATATGCTGAAGCGAGCAGCAGACGTAGGTCACCTGCCTCCATCTTATCTGCTGCCAAAAACCCATCGGCCTGCCTGTTGCCAAGCAACCCCCTGATGCGAGGTCCAAAGTGACCACCAACATGCAAGTGTATTTTTTTTTGGAAGAGAAAGAGGAGGCTCACTTAAAAAAAAACCTTTATGTGTATGTGTGTGTGTTTGTATGTGTGTGTGTGTGGGGGGGGGTTGAAAAAATTGTCTCACAAAATACAAAATGGTATAAAACTGGTCATAAACATGCTTTTACTGTAAATGACTGGAATGCACTAATCTATTAATCATGCCACCATAATCACGCTACTGTTAGAGAAGGATGTTTTACATGCTACCTGAAGGCTAGACCTGATATGGTAGACTTAGCCGTTTATGCTCAGCCCTCGGAACAGATGTGCCAAGAGCTCTTGTTCAAGATACTTCATTTCATTTCAGTGCTGCCTTCTATTACAACCTTCAGCAGGCCAAAGCATTGGAGAAGTAATAATGTAAACAGGGATATGAGATTCTATTCCTGATCTCTCTCTCTCTCTCTCTCTCTCTCTCTCTCTCTCTC
>JAGFZM010000317.1:855925-866852 GCA_017657215.1 Limnothrissa miodon | reverse complement strand
CTCACACTAGCAACCACTCTCCCCACCACGGGATGGCGGCTGAGGATGAACGGAGCAGATGAAAGAGAAGAGAGGGTTGGCATGAGCAAATGGAAAGAGGGACAGGATGGAGAGGAGGAGCAACAAGCACGAGAAGCGAAAGATAAGAAAAGAAGACAGATATCAAAACAAAAGAGAAGTCTACAGAATGAGAAAGAATGCTAATGCTCCACTACAGTCCAATCAAAAATACACCTCCTCAATCCCATCATGCAGCTGTGCACAGGGACCCTTAACCCAAACAACCTACACCCCCTTCAGCTAGGAGACTGCGCTGGCTTCTTATAATCTGCAATAATGGGCATCTTCAGGTTTTTTATTTCCCTACAGGAGAGGTTTTATAGCCCACAAGCAGGACAACTGCTATGAAACAAAAACTACTAGAGGTTACAGGAAAACTTTTTCTGCAGTAGTGCAATATTTTTGGTCCAAAACATTGCATTGTGCAGTAATTCTGTGAAATGCAGTATTTTTGCAGTTTCTTTGTAGTATTTTTAATGAATATTTTTTTCTAATATCAGATTGAATATTGCATTTGTAGTTATATTGCAGTAATGTGTAATATTTTTGTGAATGCTTTTTTTCTGCAGTAATGTTGTAGTAAACAGCAGTGATGGAGGCGCTGCATGTGTGAATGCACACCTGAGATATTTCACACCTGGACATGACACTGCTTGCCCCCAGTATTATTACTAGACACCTAACGGGTGCCCTTCATGCTGAGCTTCACTGAACTCGAGTCCTTAGGTCTGAAAGAGGCTTCTGAATCACACTCATGTTTAATATACATCCAGGCTTCATTTTACTTCAGGCAACCAAAATTCACCTCTTAAATGGGATCAAAAGAATACTGGTTTTGAAATTAATCTCTTTCCTACAAAAAAATGTTTTGAATAACAGATTTGTAGTTTTATTCAATTGTTTAATATTTTCATGAGCTAATTTGGTAATTATTCAAGATTAAGGTTAATGTTGGTGACTGTGTTAGATTTGGAAGACAACCGCTGATCCGCTGAATCACTGATTTGTGGTGATAACTAATTTGCAATGAGTTTCAATGAATTAAATTTCACTGCCTTTAATTCCATTTCAAATCAATTTCAACATCCTGTAGGGTGTATTCAAATTCATTACGGCACATACAATTCAACATCCTATAGTATATTCAAATTCATTAACTGTAATGCAACACATCCAATTCAACACTGTAGAGTATATTCTAATTAATTCACTGATTCAAATACAACACAGCTCAACATCCTGTAGGATGAATTCAAATGTATTCACTAGCTCAAATACGACACAACATGGAGGGTGCATTCAACTCGTTCACCGATTCAGAAACGACATAATTCAACATACTGTAGGGTGAATCCCAATACATTCACTGGTTCTAATGTGACACATCTAAAGGTCCTGGACTCTGATGGCATTTGAAGATTAAAACACTCGATCAGTCTGACCAATGCAACAACATAGGTCTGTGCATGCAGGAGCCGGTTTATCGATTTCATGCTACATACTTCCATTGCTAAATGCCAGCCATGCCTTTTCTCGGATGAACATGAATCTGACTTACAGCATAAAGTGCAAGTTGTCCTTAAAAAGAAGAGAAAAGAAAGGTCTTTGAGAGAAAAAAAAGAAAAGAATGAGGGAATGGGAAAGTTTGCTGTCACACTCTTATAGTTAGTGGGTAAAAAAAAATCCAGTGAAATTGTGTCAGCCTGTCAGTCTTTTTGGGCACAGATGGGGGAAAGAGGTGCTAGGGGGTGGGGGGTGGTGGGAGGTGTGTGTGTGTGTGTGTGTCTGGGGAGGTATCAAAGTGTTTGGAATAGTGTGTGGGTTGGGCAAGGTGGGGGGTCTGAGGGATTAGCTGTTTGGTCAAGGGCAGGGGTGGGGAAGGGGCAATATAAAGAGCACACAGTGAAACCAATCCTGTCTGTTTCATTCCACGATCAGCTAAAGTGGCCCGCTAAAGTAGCTACCTGTAGACCTGCCCTTTGACTCTGGCAGCCCACTGTGGACACAGTTAGCAACATACTATTTTTGTAAATAATCTTTGTAAATAATCTCAGATATTGTTTTGGATACAGAGTAGGGATTATCTGATTGTACTCTGATTATACTAGCCTGGCCTCCGCAACAAATAAACCTACCATAATACCTGCCTTCTGAGAGGCGGGCTTAACCTGCATCAATCAGATGGCTCACTGGCGCTAGGGGGGAAAGCTTGTGTGTCATTGGTTCACACTTTTCTGGGGACGGAAATGCTCTAAAAAGGCAGCTTCTAGCTTGCGAAATTCAATGTCTCGTCACAGGAAGTATGGGCGGGCCCAGGCTAGATTATACTGCAGATAACTTGAAATCAGCTTGAAAATCAATAAATCTGAGAAACAGGTGTTCTGTCTCTGTCATTAACACAATGATAGCAAGACAAGACAATGTGGTGTCACACTAGTGATTAGTGCCACTCCAAATAGTGTCTGGTGGTGTGTGTTGGTGTACATTGTACACACACTTGGTTGTGTGTGTTGGTGTATATAGTATACTGACACACACCGAAGAGCTGTGAGGTAAACGGTTCTGGGAATAAATGACTGTGTTTGAATATTAATGGGCTAGGATGACAATAACCTATACTTAACACCACCAACCTGTAAATACACACTGTGTAAATACACACACTGGTATGCTTACACAATGACACAAACTGACACACACACACACACACACCGACGCACACACTTTTGCTGAGTATAGCGAAAGCAGAAGAGCATAAAGAGAATACTAAAGAGAATCCTAAAATACTGTGTCTGAGATAATGAGCTATCTGACTAGCACAGAAACTGTCAGGTGTCTTAAGTCAGAACACTGCCCAAGAATACACATTCAAAAACTCACCAGGAGTGTAAACTCATTTTCTTTCTTGCTCTCTCACACACATATCCACACACATATCCCCCCCCGCACACACACCTATACTTAATCAAAGTGCACACAGATAGGCAAAGTAGCAAGATCAATTGTATTTTAACATTTCAAAGATCAAAGGGGTTTGAGTTTTGAGTTTTCTGTTTGTTCTCCTTCATACGCTGTCTAAGCAACCATCTCTCTCTCTCTCTCTCTCTCTCTCTCTCTCTCTCTCTCTTGTATTTTTAAAGCTATTTTGGGGGCTTTTTCCTTTATTGTGATAGGCCAGTAGGGAGTGACAGGAAACGTGTAGGAGAGAGAGACGGGGACCAGAGGAATCGAGGGCCCAGGGCTTATGGTGTGACACCTTAGCTTGCTAATTTACAGCGCCCCCTGTCTGTCTGTCTGTCTCTCTCTCTCTCTCTCTCTCTCTCTCTCTCTCTCTCTCTCTCTCTCTCCAACCCTCCTCCCCCTCCTCCATTTCTCCAGCTCTACATCTGTTATCTATTCCCTTTTTATGACAGAATGTGGTTTGGCTTTTCCCTCAAATGCTGCCCATCTTATTCTCATTTGTGGGAGATGCCATTGTCAGTCATGGTAATTGGGGGCAGAAGGAATATTGAGGGCTTGAACCACGAGTGTTCATGTGGCCAACACTCACTAGGCCTATACTTGTCTGACGTACATGGGCCCTTTATTCAATACTTTTCAGATTACACACACACACACACACACACACACACACTTCACACAAACAAACAACCACCACATCACAACAATCCCTGACAAGATAATGAAATCAGCAGTTAGGAACACAGTAAAAAATGAGCCAGCAGAAGAAGCCAGAAAGGAGCACAAATGATATTACACTGTGTGCTGACAAAGGCACCATTATTGGTAATGGAGGCATGTGGCCTGTGTGAGTCTGAGACGCAGCATATTTTGCCACAGTCCTGCCGTGCAACAGCAGAAAACACTTCTTGTAAACATTTCCAAGACCAGGCAACACAGGCAGCAGCAAAAAGCCACCATTAACAGAAGTAAACAGCAACACAAAGTTTCAGCATCCAAATCCTAAATTCCCTCAGGGGTGAGGCCTATTTTTACAGTTTCCAGTGCAAAATTACTCTCCAAATAATTTCTCAACAGACCATATGCTCCATACAATTTGAACAATACACAAACATCTTATCGATAAAAGCACAAGACCACAATGTTGTAGCTTTCCAGGTGAGGGACAATATGACCCACTGGAATATTATATTATCTGACATTCTAGTCAAAAGTGAGTTATTCATTCTTGGCACATTGTCTGTGTGCCAAAAGCATCTATGTAAAATCTAAGGGTGCATGATTTAGATTATCTGAAGAATAGTACAAAAGCAGGAAAGTTCATTGTTATGTAAACTGTTTTTGGCTAAATCTTGCTGACTGGTTTATTTTCATTGCGGTATCCTTGCAAGAAATGGCTAACAAACTGTAGTAAACTAGGCTACCTTTTTGCCAACTTGACAAATAAGATAAAAGCTAGCCTGGTGATGTAATGTTTTTATAGAAATTTCTCTCTCTCTCTCTCTTTCTCAGCTAATTTAAATGGCTACATTGCTAAATTGCTTTTGCTTGCTAATTCAACCAGTGGCCATAGTGTTCAGTTCATTTTAACCAGTCAACTTATCTAGAGAAGATTGATCAACTGAACATCAAGCTTCTTAACAGCAACATATCCTGGGCATTTGGAAGGATGCAAAGATTAAGACTTAGCCTATCCTTCCTAAGATAATAGCCAGAAACATATCTATTATTCGTTTTTGTTGAGTCCTGATTAATTTTAACAAGCAGAATGCAAAGCATCTTTCAGCCTCTCAACCTCACATGATGGTAATTAGGCAAGATGTCAGCATCTTATCTCTGCAGCTGCAGACATCTAACTTGGGAATCTAATGATTGAGCTTCAATGGGAGGCATCCGGCAATTTTGCCCTGTTAAGTCTGTTGCTTTAATGTTTGGACTAAACTAATAGGTAACCATACATAAATACTTATCAATTTATTTCCTTAGAGTTTAGTAATTAACCTTTATTTTCACACACACACACACACACACACACACACACACACACACACACACACATTTTCTTTAATATAAACGCAGTTACTGGACTCAAAAGCCAATATGACCTGTTTTCACTTGCCTTCTTACAATACTTATTGTCACAGATTATTTTCCGTCACTACCATATTTAAACGGCTGCCTTAAATGAAATTTTCAAGCCACTGAGGAATATTGTTCACTTCACCACAATTCCATTGCTCAGATAATTCCATAATTACATTGCTCTGTTAATTCCATAATTCCATTGTTCTGTTGTTCGTAGTTCTGTTGCCTTTTGCCATCCAGCATGATGGTCCATCCACCATAATGGTCATTAATAGCCAATGCATGTCTACAGTATCTCTATTGTCTGTCTTGGGAAAAACCCTTCCTACTATAACCTAACAATGGACATCACATGACATTTATTACAGCATTAGGGTGCGCATGGAAATGTGTGAATACACGAGCACACCCCAACACTGAATCAGAACAGAACAGTTCAATTAGAGCAGTTCGATCTCAACATATTGTTGAAAAGCTGAACTAAAACGTGCATTAGAGTATCACCGCATGAAAGGATTAGATGGTGAAGAAAAGCTTGAGGAGGACAAAGTTTTTGTATCACACACTCCCATTTAATAGTTAACTAGTTTCCTTGAAGCCAGCATGGTTCTATTTTAGCTCCATACATTACTGTTCTCTGAGCACTGTAAGTACTGTAATTATGCACTCAAGCAACTGACCCAGGGTCAGTTCTGGCCCTTACATGCGGAGACCACTGTAGCAAGGGTAGAGAACATTCTAGAAGGCATTGTGCTAAGTGGGAATTTGAAGCCTCGTGTTTTCAGTCGCTGCTGAGGTAAAATGCTAGACATTCATAGCTGGCACCACTGTGCTGAAACATTAATAATAGCTGTGGGGTGGGAAGCAGAGGATTATGGGACATCTGGAGGACTGACCGACACCAGCTGCCAGGGCCACCTAATGAGCTCATGCCCAGGAGAACCAGGTAGGCACGTCTAAGAGAGAGAGAGAGAGAGTGTGTGTGTGTGTGTGTGTGTGTGCCTCACTCTGGGTCTTCTTGCTAGATGTGTGTGTGTGTTCGACTCACTTTCTCTCCTCCTCTCTTTGTGTTTGTGTGTGGGTGTATGTATGTGTGTTTGTGTGTGTGTATGTCTGTCTGTTTTTGAGTCTGTATATGTGTGTGTGTGTGTGTCGGATATAGAGAGCTTGTGTCTCTGTGTCTGTTTGCTTGTTGTCTGTGTATATTCTCTGTGTGCAACTTTCTCTCCTCTCTTTGCGTGTATTTGTGTGTGGGTGTATGTGTGTGTATGTGTATGGTTTTTGTGTGTGTGCGTGTGTATGTGCGTGTATGCATTTGTATATGTATGTGTGTATGATTTTTGTGTGTGTGCGTGTTAATGTGTGAGAGTTTGTGAGCATATGTATGTGTATTTGTGTGTGTGTGTGTGTGTGTTTGTGTATGTCTGTACGTCTGTCTGTCGGCAAGTCTGTGTATGTCTGTGAGCCTGTGTGTTTGTGTGTGTCGGAGATAGAGAGTCTGTCTCTCTCTCTCTCTGTCTGTCTTCTTGTTTATAGTCCGGTGTGTTTGGCATGCCCACAGCCTGCTGTTCAGTTAGGAAACACATGAGGCTGCATAATCAAAATGTCCAGATGAGCTTTTGTGGGGGAAAAAAAAAACCTCAGAAAGTTCACAGGAAACTGAGAAAATTCCCCTCGGACTGAAAGTAAAGTTCCCTCCTCTTCCAAATTCTCATTCTCCACAACACGAAACCCACCAAACCTTGTGCCTGCCTGCTGCTGAAACAATAGTTATTGCAGTTTGGATACATGCCATTAATTCATTTTATTGTTAAGAAGAAATAAACAAAATCCCCACAGAAGTCCCCATAAACAACTTTGTCCTCCAATTTCCTTTTTCAGGACTACTTGAATAAAGTGGCCCACATGCCATCACTCACACACCAAAAAAATGAAATCATTTTTTTTGTCTTCTTGTCTCCCTAGCTATTAAAAAAAGAGAGAGAGAGAGAGAATTGTGTGTATATGAAGCAGCTGTTTCCTGTACATGTGCCTCTATGGGGGTCAGGGCCAGGTGCTGTGACTCTTGCCCGTTCTCACGTTCATGCCCTTTTCAAGCATCCGACCCCTCTCCAACCCTCTCTCTCTCTCTCTTCTGCGCCCTGCTCTTACCTCCAGTGCCAGGTGCCAGGCGCTCCGGATCCGGCTGACCCAGGAGCAGCTGCTGCTTAAGGGCAGAACACGTCCACACCTCCTGGGTGCCCGGGTGGGTGCGGAGGGGGTCCGTTTTTATGCGCCGCCGGCGCCCGGGGGGGGGGGGGGGAGGAACCGGGAATCAGGGCCAAACGGAGGGGAAGACAATATGGGAACATCTGGAAACATCTGGGCCGGAGAAGCCGTGACTCTGAAGTGTTCCCTTGACATCTGTTATGCCGAATATTCATCAGAACGCAACGCACACAGACACAGGCAATGGCACACACACACACACACAGAGACAGATATACAGGCATATATACAAGAGCGCACACACACACACACACACACACACAGACAGATATACAGGCATATATACAAGAGCACACACACACAGACACACACACAGACAGAGATACAGGCATATATACAAGAGCACACACACACACACACACACACACACACAGACACACACACAGACAGAGATACAGGCATACAAGAGCACACAGTCTCACTCTCACACACACACACAGACAGTCCACGTGGATGCACTTATACAAAGATCAAAGATGAACTTTGATGATGGATGAGAGGATGAATATGAAGTTTATACAATAGGAAAGGATTGCGTTCATTTGTTGCACCTAACACACAATCACATGTGCACATGAACACAAGCAGACACAGACACACACACACACACACACAAGGAAAGGGATGTGGCATATCAGCAGTGAGCTGTCGTTTAATGCCACTGCATAATTCTCTGAGAGGTGCTTGTCTTTCCCATATCACACACACACACACACACACACACACACACACACACGAGTCAGTGACGGACGTCATTAATACTCTGAGTTTTGAGCCGTCCCTCCTCTTTCTCTGGGCTCTGCTGCTAATCTAACCCAGCTTTGATGATGAAACGCCACCGAATAGCTCAAGTGACTTTCTCTTTATAAGAGAAGTTAATTAGGAGAGACATTCACCGGCATTAAAGAAGTTTCATAATTACACCCAGTCATGCTTGCGCAGCTGAGACGGTCCGGTCTCCACCTGTGTCTTTTCAGCTTCGTTCCATATTAATCCTGTCAGGTTGAGCGGCCGGGTTATCGCGAGTTAAAAGCCTGGCTTCTGATGGTTTAAAAGAGTAGGGAGAACACTAGAAAAGACAGTGCTACAGTGGGAGGGGAGATTTATCGGCCCACACTTCAGGTTATGGCTTGTGAAGCACAGAGAAAGAAGTAGGTAAAAGTGGTCTGTGAAGATTCTCATTCATCCAGGTCATGGTAGTCATAGTGCTCAGTTAAAGACAAACTGGACTTATTTTTGGGCTAAAAAAGAAGTCCAGTTGCCTTTAAGTGAACACTATGACTAGGTGCACTAAAATGTATCAAGGGTTAAATTATAAAGCACTGACTGTGTCGGTATTCTAGAATAAGACAACATTGTATATGTTTAAATTGTATATTATATTGTAAATAAATGCAGTCCATTTACCAAAACATCTCCTTTTCAAAATGCAAGCATTAATTTGACCTCTGGACCAAATAAAATAGTCCATTGTGCCTCCTCCACCCCATCTGTTAAGTTTAGGGCATACATGGTTGGTGAATCAATGAACAGCCCTACAGATTAGCGATGCTACACTTTTAAGATACATTCTCGAGTGCTATTCATTCCTATGATCTCAAAAGCAGTAGTCCGGGCAGCACTAAAACTACTTTCATGTTGTTTGTGTTATTCCAACATACTTATGCAGTAAGCACCTTAAAATTGATCCCTTAATACTTTTTATATGTTGTTCCTTCCCACTCCTTACCCAGTGGGCCCACTTCACGTCCGTAATCTACTGCATTACCGATTCTTGTTGGTGAAGCGATTCAGTTTGTAGGTCATGGGAGAATAACCAGCAGTCAACAAAAATAGAGCTGAAACTAAATCTGAAATGGTAACAGCTTTCATACTTCATCGTTGTTCAAATATTGCTTGCCCCTCTCACACCAGGCAACAACAATTCACAACAGACCGACAGACTCAAAACAGTCCCTGATGCCCATATAAAAGCACATACACCACACATAAATTCTCACCAAGCCCTGGCACAGATTTGGCGGGCACACACATGGGCAAGAGTCACTCGAGCACTGTTGGCAAACGTACAGACACGCACACGCCCCCCCACGGCACGGGGTGCCAGCGGGGCATCTGGAGGTCAGAGAGTGTCTCGCACCGGGAGGGCTTCCTCTCCCTGGCATTTGCGAAAGGGCAGGAGAGTGAGAGGGCAGCCCCTGGCCACTAAAGCCTGCTTTGTCGGACACCACACTGGGCCCGTCGATAGCCACATCTCCATGATAAAGGAGGATTAAGCCGGATCCAGCCCTCTCCCACCGACCTGAAACAACACCAAGCCCACTCTCCCACCTGGAGGCTCAATTCACTGAGGCCACCGCCACTTCAAGCCAGCCGAGAGGGCATAAACCCATGAGGGTGGGAGGGGAGGGATGGTGGTGAGGAGTGGGGTTGGGGGGTACATTTAGAAGATGCTCCTGCCACCAGAAAAAACGAAAAAAAAAAAACAGTCCTCCCCTAGTGCTCAGTAAAGTGTGTGAAAGCTTAACTCGGGCCCATGTGGCGCCAGCATTTTGGAGGCCATCTGTTTTTTTGCTGTGAGGGTGGAGAATTACTTGAGAACAGACGCATGAGCCCAAGGAGCGCAGCAAGCTTTTATAGGAACACTGGACAAAAGAGCAGTATTTGCAATCAAGTAGCTTTATTGATTCGGATGTTTTAGCGGCCTGTTCCTTTCCTCTGAATAGCCATTCAAAGCGGCTAGGTATTCACAGTGAGAAATTCGGTCTCTAATGATTGAATCTGGCCATCTCGTTTTTCAGAGGATTTCATTTAGATTTAATTTGATTGGCTTGGCCAGTGCTTTGGCGCTTTGTGAAGAACGTGGCAAAGCTGTGTGCCATCTCTTAACTGTCGTAATTACATCACCATAATAGCCTGTCCTCAGTCTCCTCCTGTGTCATGTATGGTTGCAAATAGCCAAAATAGTCTTGAATCACCACTGAGCTTCAGGTATAGTTTCATCTGATATAAGCATGTGCTTGAGAAAAAAAAATGCTTTACAAGAACTGTGAGGCTTTGAACACGATATTTGAGATCATTATCATCTTTCATCATGGTTAAGTTGTTGTGCATCAGTCTAGGATAAGGGCTGACAGTGCTGTGTTACTGCCCTCTCATGGACACAAGATGAACTGCAGGCTCATCTTGCCTGAACACACACTCTACATGCATGGACATCTTTACGAAAACCCTACAGCTCGCCATGAGAACAGACTGGTTTCATTGTCATCGCCTGGAACTACAGCTCTTTGGAATACACTGATGAGGTCAGACAATTCAAGCCAAAGGCTGCCTTTTGTATTTAAACAGGTGCAAAAGAGCTTTGCTGAAGTTGGGTTCATTAAAACAAAGCCAGCACCTCCGATTGTGTAGCACTGACTCGATAAAGCAGGATTAGGAAGATTGACGGCCTATTCTACACTCTCGACAAGAGCTATTCACATGTACAACAGGGGGGCAATACGAGCACACACACACACACACACACACACACACACACACACACACACAC
>JAGFZM010000317.1:827425-855525 GCA_017657215.1 Limnothrissa miodon | reverse complement strand
GTGTGTGTGTGTGTGTGTGTGTAGGTCACAGTCTGTGGAGGAGGATACACCTGCTGCTTAGAGTCAACATAGACGACCTACAACAACCCCTATCAATTGAGCTTAAATGGATTTACGATACATCTGAGGCAATGTATTTCTTTTTTGTGTGTGTTTGTATGTGTATACTATTTTGTCATTGCCAGTGCATAGGTCTTCGTTTATGTCTATTTGTGTGTGTGTGTGTGTGTTTTGACCTCACTATTGACGCATCTCCCCTCCTCCTGCCCATCAGAGACAATGACTGAAGTCATTTCATTAAGCACGCACACACACACACACGAACACACACACACACTCGCCTCTGCCACAGAACAGCACTCTGAGGGATTGCCCCTCATTAGCTCCACACTAATCACACTCATCCACATCACTCCTCTAAAACCCAACGCTATTTTACACCCACAAACCAAACACGAGCCCCGCACACACACATCACTCAATGCATACTGTGCACAGCACTGCTGAAACACAGCCACCGCCCCGCAATATCTCTTTACTGCTGACTGACTGGCAACACAATATTCTCAAACATATAGCCAAATACACACACACACACACACACACACACATAAATATATAGATAAATAGATAGATAGATAGTGTATATACAAAAATATTCACATACACACCCACACACTCACTCACATACGGAAGAACCTTGCTTTTTTTCATTTGCCTTGATCGGGCTGTGTCTCTCCTCAGAGGACAAATCCCCCGTGAAATTCTGTGGGACTCCTTTGGCGTAATCACTGCCCCACATCCGGCCCACTCACCACTGACCCACATTTGTCAACCCGTGTCTCAGCGTTCTCCTCCTCTCCTCTCCTCTCCTCTTTCCTCCTCTCCTCTCCTCCGAGAGCGGACACGGCCCAGGGAGAGGGGCAGTACGGGCGACAAGGCTGCAGTGCCGGCGTGTCTCAAACGCGACCTGCACACGCCAAGGTGTTTGGCAGCAGGTGAACACTGCCCTGATTGTGTCAGGGATGCCGGTCTGACCCTTTAGGAGAAATTATTTATGGTTGTAGTCTCCTCATATCCGCTTTTTTTCTCTCTCACTTTCTTCATCTCTCTATCTCTCTCTCTCTCTCTTTTATATGCACTCACACACACACACATTCTTTCTCTCATCCGATGTCTAAAAAGTGTGGTCCGTTTGACTGTTCGTTATTTATTCAGCCTAAATTAGGTTACAGCTTTATTAAACATTCATGTCCCCCTCACACACACACTCCCTCCCCACATCCCCCTCGATCAGGACTGATTAATTATTTACCACAGAAATAAAAAGCTACTTTGGTCTCTCTGTGTGGACATTTTGAAGTGTAAACTGATTGTGGAAATGAGAGTAACTTAGGTTTAAAGCTCGGCCTCCGTCAAAAAGGTAAAAATATACTCTCAATTACAGAGCTCGGCGCAGTCACACCTATCTAAATCTGTATCTACACAATTACAAGATAAAGTGCTAATCTGACTCCAGATCTGGAAGCCGAGGAGCCATTAGCTGACATCACGAGTTTAGAATGTGATGTCTCCCAGGTAACTGAGATTTCAAGGCCAAACGCAGGCTATTTCCAGGCAGGTGAGAAAGAGAGAAAGTGGCTGTTTTTTAAAAGCCTTCAGCTCCCACTCAATAACATCATAAGTATGCAAAAGAGAGGCCGTGTCTCCATTGCTATGCTACCGGTGTTGCCATGTTGATTACTGAAGAGTACCCTGCCATGGCCCGGCTGTGTTTTGGAGGGTTAACCAGCAATAGGACCGGCGCTGACAGCGACCCTGCGGGACTTGGCGACGGAGGAGCTCAGATTCAACTCAGACCCAGCGAGTCGAGACATGATCATCATTCTGAAGGCCCGTAATTACCACACCATGCTCAGAGCCGCCTAATTAGGCGCCAGAACTTGCACAGTCCATTGGGGCTTCACAGTCCTTATTGAAAATATTACCACATGGTATTCAACTTAAAATTAGAAAGAAGAACATCTGTTGTCGGAACATATCTCACAGACTAATTCAATCTGTTCAGTAGGCCTAGGCTACAGGCAAAGCATCAATGACATGAAAATCTGCTCAACTAACTGACCCCTAGGTTATTGGCAGATTATAGGGTCTAGGCTTCTTAGTTTAGGTCCCTTCACATCCACCTGCCACCTTTTTAATTCTTGGGCCTATTTACAGCTACAAAAAATAAATCACTGCATTGATTGTGCTCATGTAATGTAGAATCTTTGAATAAGTTAATGGAAAAGGGCTGTCTGTTGTAGTAGGGTGTGGAAGATGAATATAGTCTGTATACTGTGGGCATTCTTATGGCATTTTATAAAAAGGCCTAGATGTTTCAAAAGGCATGATTGAGGTAGAGGGCAACCCATATATTTATTAATGTGGTCCCGCCTAGTCTAGAGTGCGATGCAATTGCCACCGTTTGCCACGCCATGACAAAATATTTATCTGTCTCTGATAAAATCTCAAGTACAGCAAAGAAAGAATAGCTGCAATAGCGAAAATAGCCAGCAGGGAGCGACAGTTCCTCCGTCCGTGATCACTGTGGTTAAGACATTACAAATCGTTCGGCGAGTTTGCGCAAAATTATCCTGAAGGCGTAGGAATCCATTGTCGACTCGAGAGAGATATGACTGTGGGAAAGATTGTTTATAGTCTGCGGGTACTGACGTAAAATGGCTGATAAACAACAAACTGTCCTTAAAAGGTACGGTGTTTGTTATTAACTAAATAGAATCTACTCTGTGTCACTCTGTATAGCATATACAAGCTGTTAAATAGAGACCTGTAGCTGTAAAGAAAACATTAGCCGTTAGCCTTTTAGCTTTAGCAGAGAATTGTCAATAGGGGCTTGGCTTACATTGTCAGTTGCAGCCATGAATCGATACTTCGTTACTTAAGTATTGTCGCATTCTGTTACAAGATTTTTTCTTTGTTACATAAATAGGAACTTGTTTTGATGATCATGCATATTGTTACTGGTGTCGCTTTAGTGGGAAAATAGCGGCTGGGGCAGTGGTCTGTGTGGAGAGTGAAATCAGAGGAGATGTCACCATAGGTAAGCTGTTTCTTTTCAGTTTACAGGAATGTTGTCTTGGAATTTCTTAACTGAAGGCACTGGCAAGGAGCACCTAGCACCACAGTCCTCTCATCTTCATAACATATTACTTTTATTAGGAATATGAGATACCTGACAAGTGAATACACCTAGATACAGACAGAGGAACAGATCCAGACAGATACTTATCGTTTCAAGGCACCCAGTACTGCACAAGTAGGCTACAACAGAAATGTTACCTAAAGAATATTAACAGTCTGAATGATTTTTTAACTAACACTGCAAAGGACTGTGCATAGCCTACAGTTACTTTTACATTTGTAATATCATTAATTGTCGATTAGCTCATGCTTAGTTGTTATGTAATGATATGTTTATATGCGTGTCTTGATGTATGTGATTAGGTGCACGTACAGTGGTCCACCCTAAGGCTCGGATTATCGCAGAAGCGGGACCTATAGTAATTGGTGAAGGAAATCTGATAGAGGAGCAAGCTCTCATCATTAACAGGTAGAAAATGCTGAAGAAGACATACCCTCAGCCTGAGAACTTGGACCAGTTCTTTACCATCTTCAACCTGGAATTGTTGTTGTTTGTTGTTGTTGTAGATGATGATGATGATGATGTGTCATTCATTTTCAGTTATCCTGAGAATATCATGCCTGAGTCAGAAGATGTGGAACCCAAAACTATGACAATTGGCATCAATAATGTCTTTGAAGTTGGATGTGGTATCCTTTTGTAAATTCTGTAATACCCTTATAAACGTATGTATAAATTGTATAAAAGTATTAAAAATATGTTTAAAAGTATACATTTCAATACATGTCTCATGATCAGTTAAATTTCTTATCAGTGACTCAACAGTTTCCCAGGCTCTGAAGATAGGGGATAATAATGTCATTGAATCAAAAGGTTTGAACTGCATGATATTAATGTTATAGAGTGCCAACAATAATGACTGAGGCCTTTGAAAGTCACGTGTGTGTATGTGTGTGTGTGTGTGTGTGTGTGTGTGTGTGTGTGTGTGTGTGTGTGTGTGTGTGTGTCTTTGCAGCTGACGTAGGCAGAAATGTGATCCTGACTAGTGGCTGCATCATTGGAGCATGTTGCCAGGTGAACACTTGTGAGGTCATTCCAGAGAACACTGTCATCTATGGGTCAGACTGCATGCGCCGTGTCCAGACAGAGAAACCTCAGGTACTGACGTCTGTACAAACAATTAATAACTTAAAGATGACTTAAAGGGACAAACCCCTTAAACATGCACACCTGCTGTTCAAACCTATAAAACACTGGTTGTTCAGAATATAAACATTTTAATTCAATAGTATTCTCTCGCACATTGACTTACAGCCACAGACTCTGCAGCTTGATTTCTTGATGAAGATTCTTCCAAATTATCACCATCTAAAGAAGACGGTCAAGTCCAGTGCTGGCAAAAACTGATGAAGCTGACAGTAGCTGGACCATTGCATCCTGGAAGTATAAAATGGAATGTTGACAGGCTGTGACTGCATTCCAGAATGATCTTGCCTTCTAGAGTTTATAATACAAGGTGATAGTAAGCGCGGTTACATGCACAGTAATACTCCGATTTCAGTCGGAGTATTTACTTACTCTGATTTAAGAATGTCATGTAACTGGAATACTTCGATTGAAATCGGAATTGACCAAATACGATCAGACGACCTGGATTATTCTATTTCGATCCGAACGAATTTGTCATGTAACAGAATACTCCGATTTAAACCGGAGTATTCTATTCTTCACGTTGGCAGTTATAAAGTTACAAGTTACAGATTTGCATGGAATCAGATCATGACATCCGATTGCTTTATGTTCTTATTTGCATGTAGACCGGAGTTTTCAACGTTCTGTTAGTAATCAGATTAATGATTACTTCGAGTATTAATGTGCATGTAACCGCGCTTACTGATATCACTCTTCATTTTAGGTTCATTCTTTGTTGCTTTTCTCTTCTTGAAGTGTACAGACCCCTATATGCTATACCTCTAATGCAGTATTGACAAACATAGCAATTTCCAGCTTTGTAGACATTCCAGACTCTTATCTGTGTTGTTTTTTTGTATGTTTTTTGCCATTAAATTAAAGTATGTGATAAAAGTGTGTCTTTATGTGTAAAGTCTTTGAAATACCTGTTTGTTCTTATGTTTTCTTTGTGGGTTGTCAGTAACTGGTATACAAATTCAACTAGAAATGTACCATTTATTTGGGTTCCATAATAACTCTCTTAAGCGAGGCACTTTATATGGTTCTCCCACTCTTATGTGAAGGACTGTCTGACTCATAGTTGGCGTCTATAGGAGCATAGCACAAAATTCTGGACCCTGTGTACAAGCTGTTCCCATGACATTTTACATATTTAAATTATATTAATTTTTGAAGGGGAAAAAATTCCAGACTCCTTAAGGGCCCTCCCTCTAAATGGGGCCCTGATAACTCAGTCTCCCTTCCCTCCCCACTACAGCACCCCTGGTTGTACCCCCTTAAGTAAATAAATAAAACGAAGGTTGTAATTTTTGTCCTGGTCACCAAGGGGAGCTCTTGGGGCCAGTCACTAGCTGTTTCAGCTTTCTAAGGAGCTGCTGCAATCTTTAGTATGAATACTTGGCTGGAGTGAAAAATATGTCAAATGGTGTGTACAATATACAAACTGGATCAGGATCTCAAGATCTGCATCTGCTCGTCTATTGTCATCTATTTCAGTATGTTGTCAAAATGCAATTTATTAGCTGAGATGACGAAAGGATTGCATCATAAGGAATGTTGCCCATCTCCAGTTGCAAAAAGCCCAGTCAGCTTCTCCATATCCCATCGCCTCAGTGGTGTCTGTGTGCAGGTCTCCATGTTGTATGTGTGAAAGAGAGGCAGGAAGATCCCAGGGGAGCTGATCATGTTGTTCTGACAGCTGGCCTTTAGCTCCTTGGAGAGCACTGGGGAGTGGAGGAGGGCAAGGTGACCTATGGATTGTACACAACTGGGATCAGGTCATTCACTGTCTGTGTTTGATCTCATCACAGCATGGTGGCCTGGACAAGGGCAGAAGGAGACAAACAGTGTGACAGAGAAAATGGGAAAAAAAAACATACAAAAACAAGAGCTTGTTGCATTTAACAGCAAAGAAAAAAATATCCATGACCAAATAAGGTAGCAGAGTATATTTCTGTTAATTATTTGATATTGTAGTTTAGGGTTGTAGTGTCTGAGAATACATTTGGTGGTCAGGTATTGTTTATCTATAGGAATTCCAAAAGTATCAGCAAATGCTTCTGCTATAAAACTTGAATAGTATAGATATCATTTCAGATATTAATGAACATACGTGTTGTTGCTATTGGCCTAGAGGATTTGAGAAAACAACATAAAGGATTGGACACCGAGAGGGAAAGAGTGCATTGGTGAGTGGAACTACTACAAATATTATTCTACATCACAGCAATAGCTCACAGTGCTGAAATGCCTTGCCTTATATGGACTGAACTCTCACAGTGCTGGCGTAGACTAGTATTACACTTTAATGCCCAGCATATGGATCCTGCACTGAATTGGGATGCATTGAGCAGGAGCATGGGGGCTATATAAGCTGAATGGACACCCAATGGCCATCTCTTTTTAATAGACTTGGTTGCTTGTAGGGTGTCCATTGTGTTGTTCTCATACACTGGTCTGCTTTGAAGCACAGTTTGGCCAGTTATACGTCATCTGCAGCTTGCATGAGGCGGCATTAACAGACATACAGTAGGTCAAAATGCGTCAACTGGCATTGCATTAGCTCACAACCCAATCTGACCAATGATTGCTGAGAAAAGGGATTGGGATGGGATACATCGCAAATTTGAAACGAAACACATGTGTGGAGCTAAAACACCGTAGCGTTGGGATAATAGATCTTTTTTGATTGGTTTCCTATCTAAGGGAAGAGGGAAGTGCAGATAGACCGCCTTGCCCTGACTGATATGAATAGCAGATCAGTATGTTGTGCGAACCAAACAATGTTGTTTAGACACAAGGCACAGATTGCAAAGTTTTTCTTTGTTAGTATGCAAACTCCCACAAACATTTGGGAACTTGAGCGAAAATCTCGAGCGAAATATACACAAGGGGCTCAGGCTTCTCAGAAACAAATCCTTGAAGGCAAAATTTACAGCCCCAGACAGCGTGCGCAGAGCAAGAAAATAAGAGATTTTGTCCCCTCCTTAACCCTCATCAAACCCCCAGTGGAAAAGCACAAGCATTGCTATCCTGGGTTTGTTTTGGTTTGCCTTTCAGTTGGGAGGCTGTCAGGCCTGGTTGCATGCTGAGGACCGATAGGCTGTCACAGTTCAGGGCTCACATTTTGTCACTGTAGTAGTTAGGAGGAAACCGTAGTTAAAGACTCCTGCTTTGTCAAAGGGGCCTGAAGCATTCCGATCTGAAATGATTAACCATTATGGAAACATGTCAACTCTCTGGAATTCCACAGCATAACCCTATATGTTTCCACCTCCCCCTATCTCATCTGTCTTTTCCTCCCTCTTTCTCTCTCTCTCTCTCTCCCTCTCTCTCTGTCTGTCTATCTCTCTCTCCTACTGTCCTCCCTAAGTGTGCCTGCGTATTCTAGCTCAGTCTGCTGAGGCGGGGGAATACAGTCACCGCAGGCAGCCCGTCCTCACTCTGCCTTTCCCTGATGCCTTTCCCTGACGCTGCTGTCACTCTAATGACACTGAGATGTTGCAGGTGCTCCGACAGGGGAGACAGCGGTATCAGAGAAAGGGCTATTTTCTGCATGACGGCTTGTGCTCTGTGGCCTGTCGAGCCCGGGACCCAGCGGCCCAAATGACTCCATCTGCAGATCAAAGGTTGAGCACATCATCTTCCTGTGGATCCCTGCTGGGGGAATCTAGGGGTGAAAATGGGAGGCGATGCATGGCCATGTGGTAACACTGTTCTCTCCAGCCTGCTCCACTGGACACAATAACATCACATCTGTCTGAGGATGTAACTCCGTGTGTGTGTGTGTGTGTGTGTGTGGCAAAACTCCAATGGCCCATTATGATATATAGATAGATAGTTATGTTCACTGCTGGGTGGCTGCCCTACCTTTCCCAACTCATACACACACACACACACACAGCCTCTCTTATGGATTGCCCTACGTTGCAGCTGAATGTTTTTATGATATAGGATGCCGTCAACTTGGCAGAGATTTAAATGCAAATATTATTAGCCTACAAATTATTTCACAATTACTAATCCTTAACAGAGACCTACTGATTCTAGAACAGTGCCAGGCCACAGTGATGCTATCCAGGGGGTGGTGTGGTAGCAGGTGTTCCCAAATAAACCACAAAAGCATTCCTCACTTTAGATATTGTCTGGATGTGTGCAAACAAGCCCACTGATAAAGTGAAATCCTCCCTGGGCATAGGTTAGGTTGCTCACACAAGCACACACACAAACTGTACACTCCTTGTTAGCATGCAGCTCTGTCATGAACAGCTGTGACATCTCCTCTTTTCACACTTCCCTCAGGAATAAATGTGTGTGTGTGTGTGTGTGTGTGTGAGAGAGAGAGAGGGGGCAGTTACACAAAATTGCTCAGTCTTGCTCATACTCTGGTCAAAAAAATAATCCTTTGGTTGTATTTTGTACGGTATACTGTATTTTGACTGGCCTTCAGTCATTTTCTTGATTAATTTGACACAATCATCCTTCCAGAGTTGCAGTTTTGGTAAGAGCCATATCTAAACGTTATTTTTTCCTACAGGTTAAATTTCAACGTGTTAAAGCATTATTTGTCAACTCTCCTCCAGTTTGAGCCAAATTAATCTTGGCATTGTCTGTTAGCATCAGAGAAGAAAAAAAACTGTGACGGGATAATTTGGGCATTCAGTTGCATTTGCTGACCTCCAGTTGCCCCATTATATTTCTACGCTATTTTTAAGCGGGCTTACCATGTGTTTAAAGTTATAGACTATATTTGTCATGTTAAATATAGTTTATTATATTTAATAACTTATTGTTCTGCCATATGTTGATCTCCATGTTGGCCAAATGCCAAGCATGTCCCAGTGTTGAGCAGCTGAACACATCTCTGCATTTCATTGTTAATCTTCGTGAGTCTCCTGCCGACACACAAACCCAAACACCACATAGCTGTGATTGTTAACATGACCAACTTAGAATTGCACTTCCTAGTATATTGGTCTATAAAATGATCCATATGTCTGGATGATATTTGGGGATTAAGACTGTAAATAAAGTGAAAATTATGAAGTAATTCACTGCTATCCGAATGATTAACACACCCACCGCTTCGAGTGCAGTTGTAGCCATTTACATAAACCCAATCGCAATGCAACCGGTATGATCCCCACCCACCGTGCTGTTTCCCAGCCCCCAATGAAAAGCAGTCGAGTCGACGAACAGACAGTAGCGCTGCTCTGGTGAGGATGATATCATCGGCGGCACTGCTCGTTGTACTAACTGGGAGATAACAAAGGGGAAATGTTTTTCACTATCGCGGACAGTTATCACTGATGTGTTGGGAAACAGTGACACTAAGCTGCTGGTTCGTTGTCAACACTTTCTACCTCCTCCTGTAGAAGTTTTCACCGGGTTTCTTCTGCCGCTGATGACGACTTTGAGTTGAACGCTACGTTCATACCTGGGCTGGGCTGCACTGTCCTCTACGGCTTCGTATCGGTCGCCGCACCTTCTCCGAGTGTCCATCTCCCTATGAAAATGAACACCTTCGCTCTGGAGAAGGAGGCCGATGGAAATGAATTTACAGGCAGCGACGAAGAGGTAGAGTGTTACGTTGTAGGATACTTTTTACTTTCTTTGAGCTTCACATGAAATCAAAGAAGTAGGCCTGTGTTCTAGCCTAAATGGTAAAACAGTAGGGTCAAAAATCACATATGGGGTGGGGATTTTAAGAGTGTTTCAAGTATTTGGCCTAAACTTACAGTGGGTTAAGAAAGGTAAACTATTTTTTAAGGTTTGCTAAGGCGTGAAATGATGATGATAATAATAATAATAATAATAATAATAATAATAATAATAATTATTATATATTATTATTATTATTATTATTATTAGATGACATTCAGTTTCAGCCTGTTAGGTGGTGCTCTGTCTAAATTGATCTGCTCTTTTAACTGTTTGAAGCTAAATCTGCTTCCTATTAAACTGGACAGCACTGGAGCAGTTAGACCTACTATAACTCTTTGAACGCAGTGTGTCAGCGTGTGGTGTTTGATGGATGGCTCTCTCTGAGGGAGTGAGAGAGAAGTTTATATTATTTGAATTCCTTGCAACTGTCCTCTTGCCATTGTGATTTGAGCGAAGACGTTTGGGCTCACGTGGAGAGCAAAAGCACCTGAGCATGTGTTTTTAATCACTCGAACAATCTAACAAAAATTGTGGCTGCATTCCAAAGACCGGGAAATCCTTAAACTCACCCTGCTCTCACAAATCTTGTTAATACCTTTCTCTCCACTTAACCCCTGAGCTACTGTTGTGTGTCTGTATTTAATTATTGTAAGATGAACCATTGCAGTATTTTTTTTTTGTCAGGTCAGGACATTATTTGTCAGTGGGCTGCCTCTTGACATCAAACCCAGAGAGCTTTACCTCCTCTTCAGGCCTTTTAAGGTAAGTTCTTTTAGCTGTGAAAACGATCCGAGCTCATTAACTCAAGTATGCATCAAAACATGGAAACTCAAAATACGCTCTATCAAGCAAGCAAAAAACATTAACACCTTTTTGTTTTCAAGAAAATGTCTAAATTGAAGTGTTGTTGCCATATTCAGACAGTAGATATGAAGTGTGCATCACTGAATGTTAATAGATCAGCTATTATTATTGAGATATTACTGTGCAATGTTAGCTCTCTCTCAAGAATCCTCAAGAATTTCTTTTTTTTTTAATCTGCAGGGATATGAGGGTTCATTGATTAAGCTCACCTCTAAGCAGGTAAGTTGAGAAACAACTAAATCTACTAAATCACTTCACTATTATCAGACTCTTCGACTCTTAAAGTGGGTCTCTGTACCTGTCACATAGTTCGTGACGCGGAGCCAAAATGTGACTTTCTGAACTCCAACATTTACATAACCCATTATTCCCAAACATGCACAGCTATTGTTCTGAATTATTAATGCCTGCCTCTCCCTTCCTCCCCTCTCCCAGCCCGTGGGCTTTGTTAGTTTCGACAGCCGATCAGAAGCAGAGGCGGCGAAGAACGCGCTGAACGTGAGTGAGGCTGAACCGTGCGAGCGCACCTGCTCCACAGACACACAATCACACACATACACACACACACACTCACAAAATCACACACATACACACACATACATATACACACACACACCCAAACACACACACACTCACAAAATCACACACACACACACACACACACTCCTGCACATTCAGTGTAGCGCAGCCGCTGCTGCTGCCGCCACCGCGCACTTTGATCATTCACCGTGTCGCAGATTTGTAGTGGAAATAAACTGCTGCTTGCAGAGCTGTGCTGCTTAAAAGGGCGTCAGATCAGGGGAGCGGAAAACATGGCTCTCTCTGTGGAAACTCGCTCTAATGTTCAGCACAGCATGTTGACAGGGCTGCTGGGATGATAATGCAGACTAGGTATTTTTATTCAAGGCAGCTGTGGTGTGGAATCAGTCTGTATGTCGAGTGCATGTCATGTTCATTGTATTGTAGTTCAGGAGGCACTTTCAGCAGGCACCCAGAAGGAGCAAAGGCTCCTGCGCTTAACACATTATTGCAGAACATGTGGAAGAGCAGTTGGAGTGTTGATGTGAAGTGCTAATGTGACACTTTGACGCATGTGTGTGTGTGTGTGTGTGTGTGTGTGTATGTGGGTGTGTGTGTGTGTGATATGCAGGGTGTTCGGTTTGATCCAGAAATTCCCCAGACACTGAGGCTGGAGTTTGCCAAGGCCAACACAAAGATGGCCAAGAATAAACTAGTGGGAACACCCAACCCATCCATTCCCCAGCCGAATCCTGGCCTCCAGTTCATTAACCGAGATGCATGTGAGTATAGACCTGCAGTACACATGGGGTTATTAGATTAAAGCACTCACAGCACACCTGTCAACACACCCATGAATGTGTTCATATCATGAAATAATTACCCTGAACACCTGGTTACTGTTATCTAGCTTTATTATGGGATTCATCTCAGTACTGCTTATTGCCAAAGACTTACTATTACTCAAGCGATTTTAAGACCTATTTGATTCAATTCTTTGTTTATGTATTATCTGTTTTGTACATCAGTTTGGATAAAAGCATCTGCAATGAACCGATAAACATAACCAAAATTAGATTCAGGAATGCATCATATTTCACAGACTTTTAGGTTTATGACTATTGTAGCATGATTGTAGCTCTCTTACAAGCCAGCACTGAGAGATAGTAAGGAGCTCTGTTTGGCAAACTTGCACCTTCTACTGACGCTGTCCACTGTTCCTGCAAGTAACTACTAAAGTTGTCCTTACTTGAGCCGACACAGTGGGTTAAAGGCGCAGTCAGCTGGTGTAAATCACATTTGTTTATGTGTGTGTTTATGTTTACATTTCTAAGCAGACGCTTTTGACCATTATGCAAAATTTGACCCGAGCACCAAACAAAACAAGCCACAGTCACCCCCGCCTTCAGTCTTTCTGGAGAAACTCTGTTATTGTTTGACGGGGCAGGCTGCCCCTGTTTGTTCAGAGGCTGGGTGTCGTAAAAAGCATCACATATTTTATGGCCACCCCAGAGATAGAAGAGCGGAACGGATCATGACGAGACATGTCTTTACATTTTAAAAAGTGTTTACAAACAGCACAACATCGCAGACCGCTGCTTTAAAGAGGCACTCAGTAAGTTTATGCAACCATTTTTGTGGTCATAAAATCGCTTAGAAATAGTTTTTTTTGTTAGACTGGTCTGTTGTGTAGCAAACGGCGATTGAGCACACTGCTGTACAGAGTGAGAGAGAGTGAATACGTAACTTGCAACTTCTGAGGGAGTGTACACTACAGCAATACAGCTAACTGTACAGAGCTCCCCCTACAGGTTTGTGGCGTTTAATGCAGGGTTAAAAAACAGACTTACTGAGTGCCTCTTTAACAGAAAGTAATTAATGATAAACTAAACACACAATGGTGCAACCCCCTTTCCTCAGCTTTCCATGTTTGTAAACAGCTGTAGATTAACAGAGGAGACGCAGAGGAGCCAGCACCATGCCAAATACTGAATGTTTTCACCATGTTCTTTCCTGCACTCTTGCATAAGCTCTTTCTACTGACGTTTCAAGTGTTTGTAGCTGCTGTCGTCAGCAGTTTGGATGCTATGGCTCTTTGCGGACGCACTCTGCCAGGGTAGGGGTGGGGGGATTGGGTTCATCATCCGAGCACTTAGGGGGGCGCCACAACGCTGGATGTGTGATACGATCTGCTCGGTCACTAACGTCGGATGTTGAACAGCACTGTAGGCTACTCAGTTGCCTCATTCCCACCACCGGCCCTCTCTCTGCCTCTCCTAGACGATGTGTCTGTTCCCATTCTCTACCCAGCAACGCCAGAGGTGTGGTCACCGTACTCACTCTATCCCTCCGAGGTCAGCCCGAGCCTGCCCGCGTTCAGCTATCCGTCCGCTGTGCACACACAGGTACAGTAACACACACACACACACACATATATACAGACACACACAGACGTGCTGTCTGTCTTGTCACACACGCATGCTTTTGTAAGTTATGTGTTAGTGGCTAACCTAGTATATGGGCTGACAACGTGGCGTCAGCAGTCACCAAATACACTCGCATGCATTCACACACACACAAACACACACATACAAAGGCAAACGAAACTTCAGAAGCCTGTTTCTTTATGTTCAATAGGTCCGCTGGCTGCCTCCCGTTGACTCCTCACAGGGATGGAAGGTTAGGCAGTTCTGCTGAGAACAGGTGAGTTCTCACTCCACACCACAGTTCCAAACGATGACAGAACGTATACTACAGGTGTAACACGAAGAATAACGGGAGTTTATTTCTCACATACTCTGAAATACTAATAAAACTGCATAAATGAAATTTCCTAAATTGGAGTATAAGCTTAATGTAAGAGAAAACGAAAGATACAGGAGAAGAAAAAGCATATGACTTACCGGTAGTCCTTCTGGATTTAGGATCCGTGCAGCCTACGCACTCAGGCGTAGAGTTGAATCCATGCAGCTTTTGAAAGCTGCTTTGAAGTCAGAACAGAGGAGTATGGGGTGGACTATCGTCTTCAGTCAAGATGACCTTAACAGGTGTCCTGACATCCAGTGGTGAAACTGGAAGGCCATTTGTTTTCATGCAAAAAAATATTTTTAAATGTCAATAAGACAATGCGCCAAAGAATAGATGGTATTTCTTACAGCATGAAAGTATTTCCAGATAGTATCATGCAATCAATGCATTTCCAGTGTAATTTCTATTATAATTCCATGGTTTCTGATTGGCTGTTAACCTTCAGACAGTGATCCTAATGTTATTGTCATGTTGGTGTCATTCATAATAATTAAAGCGATATTTATTTATTGTTATAGTTATCCTGGCCTGGCATGAACGGCCCTTAATTCATGTGCTAAAAGTCTCACTGTGTTGCCTGTGCCGTTTCCCTACTCCTAGGGAATGGTTAAAAAGTTCATGATAATCTCTCCGGAAGACAATTTGTCCAATTCCACAGCCATAGCCATATTCCACAGCGATAACCTAATAGTGTTTGTATCTTCGAGTGAAAGATTGTAGTAGATAGTATGTTATTGAGAGAGCTGCGTATGTTATTTGTGCTGGCTGTGGAAGGAGAAGGACCGGTGGGAGGGCAGGGGATGGCATGTTAATTGGTGTGACCAAAGGCTACCAGCTTCCTCAATGTATAACAGGGCGGAGAAACAGCAAGGGAATACAAGGGACGGGGACAGAAAGAGAGAGAGAGAAAGAAAGAGAAAGAGAGAGAGAGAGAGAGGGAAAGAGAGAGGGATGGTGGGGGGATAAAGGATAATTGGGGAGGGCTTTCTTATCTTCCCTGTGTGAGCCTCCCAGAGGGAAGGGTGTGGATTGTGGAATGGAAATGGGGACCTTCAGGAACGGTTTGCCTCGTGACGGGTCGCCCTGCTTCATCCTATGCCCATACGCCTCACGTGGCTCATGTGGCCTATACCATACCTCACACACCACACACTTACCGCAAGCTCAGCCACCCAGCCCAGAGCTATACACCCACCCAGCCTTAGCCACCCAGCCCAGAGCTATACAGTGGGTAGGGGGTGCATAGGAAGACGCAGGGTGTGTTATAGACTGGTGTGGTTTATTTATTCTACAGCCGTTAGATAAGATGTCTGAAGAGACGCACATCCCACCAGTCTCACGTCTCCCATTAGGTACCCTGGGCTGGGCTGCCCAGTGCAATCTGTTCTTGCTCTTCAGTGTGTGTGTGTGTGTGTGTGTGTGGGGGGGGGGGGGGGGGGCATTACTGCTGTTATAAGCACACTAATGAGTTCATTGCATAAAGTGTTGCTCTAATGCTGCGTGATCGTGTTGCTGATTTTTTCTTTCTTTCTTTCTTTTTTTTTTTGCAGTTGCTAGTCCTTAAAAGCTTTACTGATTTTCATGATTGGAAGGACTTTCTGGCCTTTGGTGAGTTTTCAGAAAGACCTCTATTTGTGCGGCTTACTCATTAAGGGCCAATATTTCATCCATTGTTGTGTATGAAGTAATCAGTTTTGCTAGGAAGTCACTGAAACTCTTTACAGGACTTTAGTAGTTGCTTCATATTCTGATTGTCATCCAGTGTTTGTCACTCCGGGAAGCTATTTATTGTTGATTTGCTGATACAAGGCCCTGAGTTCAGTTGCCATGGTAACGCATCACATGACTTTTTCCCCACCAACAGGGTCTTCATGGACAAAATGGCAGTGTGCCTCAACCAAACATGAAACAGTCATCCAAAGGAACACCTGTCCAATTTTATACTGTACAGACTTTTTACTATTTATGCATACAATAAAATGCCTGTTACTTTATGTTCCCATCATGAAAAATTATAATTTACAAAAGTGTGAAAATGTCAGAATATTTTGAGGACATGCAGGCAAAACCATTATAATATTTTTGTAATGAATGTTGTTGTTTTTTTTTTTTTTGAGTGGTACATGGTTGAGTTATTTTAGGATGTTTTTCTTTACTGGTTGAACATGTCTCATGTTAGTGTAGATTATGAATAAGATATATCAACTGTAGAGAACGTAAAGGGTGAGGGATAAGAACAAACAGATGGCATCTTTAATGAACTTGCTTTGAAAATGATGTCTCCTGTGAGGGTTGGCTTATTTTAGGCTTTTAACGCGCTCATGTCAGGGGGAGTCACACAGAAGATCCTAAAATAGAACTGCCTGTGTATTTTGGGAAAGTGACGCAACTCCTTTGAGAATATGAAGTACTGTCTTTAAACTGAAAACGAGTTCAGTCTCAAAGGTTAACATCAAACTGCTAATGACCATTTTTAGTCTTACCATACAGGACGTCTGATTTCTGCATCAGATTTATAGTCCATGTGTTTGTATTTGAGCAAGTTGTTTAGCAGTTATGGACGTGAAATATTACAGATTTTAATTATTAAGATGATCATTCACCATAAAGTCAAATTATGGGTTTACTAATTTTAAGCAGCAGTGAAACCAGTGAAAACAGCCGTGGAGCTGAAAAGCACCATGTTTTGTGCAGTGACGATGAGTAAGAATTGTCATTTTCATAGGAACGTTTCTCTTTTGAGACAGATTATGTACAGAATTAACTGTAGGACTTGGACTATCCACAGAAAAAAGCAATATCATCTCTCCACAAAATATGAAGAGAATACCATCGAGCAAGAGCTAAATGTCACCAAATGTTTTTTTTTCCAGAAAAATTTATCTAACAACGTGGTGATGAATAATTGCGTTTCAGGCTTCCATAAATCATGCAGGCCTGTGGAAAAGCCTTGCTGCAGTGTGTGTGTGTATATATATCAAACTTACTCAAATCTCTCTATCGCCCTGGCTCCCGTTGACAACATAAGCCCCAACTTGGGCCTCCGTCCCAGGAAGGCTGTTGAGATTCCACTCCTTGAGGCTCGGAAGGCAACAGCAGCCCAGGGCTCTCTAGCTACCGTAAACAAGCAGGTTAACCCCATCTCTTTTACAAAGCCGGCCTGAGTAGCAGCTTATTTCACCGACCCAACCGATATCAAATCAGTTAAAAAACAAAAATGAATGTTCAGACAACAGGTATTGATGTTTGCCTTTAATTAAAGTCCAGAAAGACTTGCAATCAAATGCCATCAACGGAATTATGTGTATTGTCTTAAGAACAAACTTAAAAGAAATAAAGAAAGTATTTACAACCGTTCACATTTTGTGTTTGTCACTACTCAACACTGAGAGAAATGGCAGTGCTGTTTGATGTCCGCTTTGCTGTCAAGTCGGTTTTTTTTTTGTTTGTTTTCCGTTTATTTTCAGTTTGTGTGTGTGTGTGTGTGGTAAAGTAATAATCCTCTTAAAACTCAGTCCCATGTTGTCAAGAGTGCCTCTCCTCTGAATGACCGTGTGTGTGTGTGTGGTCACTTCTTTGTGGGCACTCCGTCCGTGTAGTCCTCCAACACTCCAGCCAGATGGTGGTTGTGAGTCTTGAAGCGTCTCCCCTTCTGACTGGCTGGCTTCTTCCTCTTCTGAATGGGTGCCTAAGGTAGCCAATCACAGAGGATTAAACACAGCTCAACCAATCAGAGAAGAGATTCAACAGCATTCTTAAACACTGTGAAAATTAGATTAAAAGATAGGATTAGATTGTGTGTGTGTGTGTGTGTGTTTTAAACCTACTATTTTCTTTGGTCCAGTCTCCTGCATAGATGTTATGCCTTGTCTCTTCAGGTAGTCTTCAATCTTTTCTTCATCCATGGAATCCACCGGAATACTGCGCCATAACTTCTGAAACTCTGTGCAAATACGAGGATCAACAAATAAATAAATCACTGCAGGACTTACGTGCTGAACTGTTTGCCAATATTCCGTTCTCTGGGTTTTCACCACAAGATATTGCTTGGCACCAGGGAGCCCACAGGCATCACTACAAGAGGATGGGCATTTGCACAGGCATGTATGCAAAAGGGTGCATGTGCACACACACACACACACACAGAGAGAGAGAGACAGAGAGAGAGAGAAAGAGAGAAAGAAAGAGAGAGAGAAAGAAAGAAAGAGAGAAAGAAAGAGAGACAAGCACACACAGAGAGAGAGACAGAGACACGCACACAGACACACACACACACACACACACACAGAGAGAGAGAGAGAGAGAGAGAGACACACACAAACGTACCTTCATCTACTGTAAACTGGCAGTGCTTATCATTGAAGAAAAGAATTTTCTTCTTGTCTGGTCTTGTAACAAATATGATCTGATCACCTAAAGCCTAAGCAAAGAGCAACAGATTAACATTGATAACAAATCAAAAGGTTACACTGATGACTGCAGAAGCCCACACTACACAAGCTGAGCCATATGACACAGTACCATAACCAGTCAGAGGATGACCAAACTCAACACAGAAGCACACTGAACCGCATGAACCTCTTTTTTAATCACACGACTGATTAGTCATGTGTTTTTCCAAACGTTCTGTGTGTGTGTGTGTGTGTGTGTGTACGTACTTTGATAGCTTTGGCTGAGTTTGGCAGGCCCTCCTCCACGTCATCTAGCAGTATGCCTCCTAGACCCAGCTGGTCGTGTTTGTCCAGCAGCCGCAGCAGAGCCTTCTTATCCTTCAGATTGTATTTGGGCTTGAAGCCATACTTCCCATCATTCACCTCTATCTTTGGGTTATTGGCAAGGGCCTGCACACACAGAATAAGGAGTGGGATGGTGTGTGTGTGTGTGTGTGTGTGTGTGTAAGAGGGAGGGTGAGAGAACAAAGTGATATTTTAAAAAACATTTTGACTTTTTAATATCAATGATTTAATATCACAATTAAACTAAAGCAATGCAATCCAAGTCTCCTTCAGAGGTTAAAAGAGAGAATGATAGAAGACTAATGGTAGAAGAGTAGAAAGAGTGAGTGAGTGGTAAAACGAAAGAGAAGGAGAATATATAAAAAGGCAGGAGCATCATTCTCACACCAAGCACCACAGCTCCCACTAGTGACCCACTATTGGAAGGTCTGTCAGAGAGCTCACTTTACCACCTCAATTGGCTGAGAACACACACACACACACACACACACTCTCCTTCCCACACCCACACACAACCGCAATCCTCCCCACGTCCATTCACACACCCAACACACACACACACACCTCACTCATCAGCCATTGTTTCTGCTTCATGCCAATGTCCAGCAGTTTGGTCTCGTCCAGAATCTCATCGAGAGTCAGGAAGTGTGTGTCACCCTTCTGATGCCTCGTCTGTGGAAGGAGGAGCAAAACACACAAACACACACACACACACACACACACAGTTAGCACACTACGATCACAGAGCAAGCACAATCCTATTGCTATCCACTCAGATAAGTCCTTTGTATGACCTAAATCTATCAATCTATATGATCATCTTTCCTACATTTTCCGGCAAGAATTCCTCACTTGGAAACAGCAAAAACAGACGCAGCCTTTTTTAGGCCTAAAAAGCAGGAGCAACCTTGTGGAAAACAAAACAGAGGCTGACAGGGTCGACATCCCCGTCACTCCGCTCCAGCAAGAGGCTCTCAGAGGAACAGGAGAGTTGCTGACAGGAGAGAAGTCTGGCCTCTGGCCATCGCAGAGTCCGAGAGATGTCCACACACCCAGACAGACACACACACACCATGAGCTCCCCTCCATACATCCCCACACACACACCCAGACCCACATCCCCACAAACACCCACTCGCCTTCCTCACCACATATCCACAGCCCTCCCTACATCCACACACACACCATCCTCCCCAAACCACATGGGTCTTAACACTGGATCTGATCACAGGCTCTCTCGTCAGGTTCACAGCCATCGTTCAGGCTGACCAGGGCAGATCAGTTACAGTGTGACCCCTGTGCACAGTTTGTTCTCTCTCTCCCTCCATCATTCCTGTGGTGGAGAGGCTGGCCGCACTGGCACGGTCAAACAGCAGCTGGGATCAGTTTGAGTGTGTTGATGAGAAGCTCCGTTGAAACTGCGGACATTATGCAAATATGGATGAGTCACACTTATGCTGTGACATGCTCACTCGCGGCTCAGTCAGTGTTGGCACTGGCTGGTAAACAAGATGTTTACTTCAGAGTTGGAGACGCAAAAAAAAAAAAAAAAAAAGAAACAAGGACATGCAATCGCCTCTCTAATAATGCAAAGGCAATACCAGTTTTGTACGATATCTGATAACTGTGCATGTGGATTAAACATGGCCGATATGAGCCTAACGCTGACGGCTTGAATGAAAAATGCATATGTCACAGAGCTAGGAATCTGCTGCAAATTGAGGAATTCAAAGATTCAAGGAATTTATCGTCACATATTTTTAAAAAGGTTTAAAAATGAAGTGAAATTATGGATGTTGTCTGTCTATCATATGGTTGTATGATTGTAATTTGGGTGAACACAGACAGGGTGGTCTTAAGGGTGTGTGTGTGTGTGTGTGTGTGTGTGTGTGTGTGTGTGTGTGTGTGCGCGCGCATGTGTAGTGGGGCTGTACCTTCATGTAGTTGACGATTTTGGCCAGAACTCCAAACTTGTAGCCAGAGCTTCCAGAGAGAGCTTTCAAGTTAAAAGAGCCATTGTTGGAATCTGTGCCACAGTAAAAAGGAAAGAGCGAGAGAGATGGAGAGACAGAAGGGGGGGAGAGGCAAGAAAGAATGAAAGAGAAAGAATTAACATCAAGATTTAATCGATTTTTTTATGCTTTGTAATATTGCTATGAAAATCTTATTTGCTAGAGTCCATAATACCCCATTTCAGAACCACTAACATAAAAAAATGATTTACATGATTATGTAAAGTAATCTGCATAATGCATTTGCATTCGTGCATTTATTTCCATGAAAAGCAATGAATTGTGCATTAAGACTTAAGATTCACAAGTATTGGCCGCCATAATTTGGGCGCACTGGTAAAATGTATTAGAAGTGAAATTTCTTTAACTGCCATTTCATGCTGTGAAATGAACTGCTTGCCAATCCTGAATCATCTCAGGCCTTTATAAGATTCACACATCTATTGTATTCTTCCTTCTTTGCTTGGCCCACATAGGGACCAGCCCAAACACATCCTCTTGGCCTCTGTTGAGCGGCTGCGGCTCTCACTTTGCCCCTCGGCTTCAGAGAAAAGGAGGAGGGAGAAAGAAATCTGGAAGCCGGCCAATCAGAACACACCCTTGGCTCTGACTCATGAATGATTCATGGAGTGGGCGGGACCCGTTTGCTAAAGCTGCCTGTGATGTAGGCGGGCGAGGCGAGCCAATGGCGTCGCTGCTTTGTCTCCGACCAGGCAGGGAGCCTGTGCAGGCTTGAGAGCATCAGGGCAGGAGGGAGAGGCAGCGTGGGAGACAGGACCAGCACAGAGCCCTTCTCAGCAGCATCTCCTCGGTTCACAGCGCGCAGGTACGTCTTTGCATGCTCAAGCTGCTTTCCTTGCACATTTCTCAGGTGAAAATAACAAACAAAACAAAAACAATGCTAATCACAAGCTCCGTGCGCAATCTCCACACGCTGAGCACACATACACACACACACAGAAGCCGAGCGACTCGACGTGTGGATTTGTAGCGAGCGGCATGCAATATTCTGCTGCGCATATCCCACCTTGCATGGGCACAGGCCGTTGGCACTCTGCTGTGCGCTGTGCCAAAGCTTGTGCAGACGCTGCTGGGTTTTTTTTTTTTTTTTTTAAAGAGGGGCCAGCAAGCACTGAGTGGCCAGAATGAAGCAGGATGTGATGTGTGGACTCTATGGGCTCTGAATGCATACTGAGAGATGGGCAGGTGGGGAGCAGGAGTAGACAGTGACACACAGACGGAGACAGAGACAGACAGACAGACAGACACAGACATATTAATAAATACATGAGACTGAGACAGTGGGGTTTGGAAGGAGCCTGGGACTGCTGTCTGACACAGATCAGTCTGGATGGATGGAGAGACTGGCGACACACAGATAATAAGGGGAAGAGGGGAGGATGGAGGGAGGAGGGGAGGATGGAGGGAGGAGGGGATGGGATGGGAGAGGGGAGGAAGAGGGGGAGGGTAAAGAGGAGAGGCAGGCTGGTGGGTTAGACCCAGCTGGGTATACCTTGTGTGTGTGTGTGTGTGTGTGTGTGTGTGTGTGTGTGTGTGTGTGTGTGTGTGTGTGGATGGGGGGGGTCCTCAGAGGGTTGCTGATGGAGACGCTGGAGTGTGTCGGGAAGTAAATGACGAGGAGGGAAACCCATCTGTTCCTGCATTTAACAACTACACACAGGGGCTGGGCAAGGCTAATGTTAGTGTGTGTGTGTGTATGTTAGTGTGTATGTTAGTGTGTGTGTGTGTGTGTGTGCATGGCATGCACTCAGGAGCAACTTATGCTGGAGGCCATTTAGCCTCTGACACACACACACACACACTCTTATGCATGAGTGCTCAAACACTCCTCATGAAAGGATGACACAGATGAGCCCTGCTCTGCTCCGACAGATCTTTTGCTAATCCAAAAGCAACTGCTTGAACCAGAGACAGTCAACTACTGTGTCTTGCTATGCCTCTACTGCCATGCACTGCAGCAATATCTATACCACCAGTAATTCTACCTCTAAGACTGTTCTCTTGTTCTGGAAATGTAGTCACCACACTCGATTACCAACAAAACCCAAGGCCGTCACTAAATAAAATAGTTGTTGGAATTCATGAGCAGTTTAGAGAAAATGTCAGTGACAAAGATGTCACTGCCTATTCCACAGCCAGTTTGAAAACAAATGTAAATATCAACAGATCGACAGATGTCAGCTCAAAATGAAAGGTTGCTGAATTGTCTATTGCCATCAGTGAGACCAGCAGAATTCAGAGCCAGAATTTCATTGACTTCATCTCGATTTGTAAAACTAAAACTTTTATCATTCCAACATATGTGCTACTTAATGTTGCCAAAAAGACATCAAATCCTTTGACTGTCAAATATTTCACAGTTCAGTCACTTTGTTTGTCACATCCCAGGATACCGAAGGTTGCTGGCCATTTAAAAAAAAAAAAAAAAAAAAAAAAACGCTCACAGCAGGACCTCTCGTGTGTCAATCTAGATCACATTACACATCTGACCTGGTTCGAGTCTAGTGGGTCTTCCAGGTAACCCAACACAAAACAGCCTGTTCACTCCGGTATCACTGCATCATTCTTGTGTTGCCATTGAGGCCGCACTCCAGGCTGAGGCCAGTGACCACAATCGGTGCAAGGAAGGAAGGAAGGGCAGCGTTGGCCTCTACTTGATGAGATGTGACAGAATTGAACTGCTCTTTCACTGATGCCGTCTTCGTGCTTTGCACTCACTGCTCCCATCTCCAGGCTATTTCTTTCCGAACAAAAAAAAAGAAAAAGGAAAAAAAAAAAGTGGCAAATAGATTGGCATGTTTGCTCCAAAGCCTTTATCTTCTGTGAAAAAGGAGTTGAGTCAGACCATCATCTCTTCTGGGTGAGATCTAAGCCTGCAGTGTGCTGAAATGTGCCAATCCTCAACGGGCACAAAAAAAAAAAAAAAAGAAACTGTATTTTTTCAGAAAATGGCACGATTAACAGTACTCTTGCCAACTGGCACCATCTTCATTTGTTACCATGTAAATGTGGGAAATGAAAAAAAAACTCTCTCTCTCCCTCTCTCTTCTGTCTTGTAGATAATCATGAACACCTCGGAGGCAGGGTTGCCTTGGCGACCAGACACGCAGCTGAAGAATGTGGTACTGCAGGTGCAGGAGATGTACCCGTTCCATGATGGCTGGAATGTGGCGTGCTTCGTCATCCTGATGCTTTTCATCCTCACCGTCCTCTCCCTCGCTGTGCTGGCGTTCCTCTACGAGCTGCTGGACTGCGGCTGCTTCGCCAAGGGCAAGACGGTGCAGGACCTGCGCCAGGAGCCTGGCACTTTCTGCCGGGTGAGGGCCAGCAGTGACTCAGAGGTGGTGTAGCACGGACCTGGGACCGACCGAAATGCCTGACAAGTGGTTTTCTACAAACATGGTGGACTACACTGGGAGAACATAGCATCCTGCACCTCCCACACAAACAAACAGAAAAACACACAAACACAAGAACACATACACACACCGACACAAACCCCAACAAACACACACACACACACACTTGCCTAAGAAGTGGTTTACTACAAATATGGTGGACTACACTGGGAGAACACAGCATCTTGCCCTCCCACACACAGACACACACACAAACAAACACACAGCCCCACACTTGTCTCCGTTCTACCCACATCACATCACTAACAATGGACAGGCAACAGACGTGAAGAGTTTTACTGTACCTCCAGCATCAAGCTTTTTTTTTTAAATAATCTTTCTGTGTTATTTAAAAAGATATTACTGGTTTTTTGCTATTAAAGATGCTCTGAAATGCATTAAATCTGATGGAGTTGTGTCACACACAGTTCAAAAGAAAAAAAATATATATTCAAGTTGCATACAACATGTGCAATGTACAAGTTGCACAAAACAGAGGTTTCATTTCACATTCAGCCCGGCTGACTTTAACCACTGGAATAAGATGAGTGTGCCTACAGAAATATGTACAGCTTTAATTCATCCCTCTGAGAAACAGGAATAACAGGATAAAATGACACCTATGAACTAAGAATGGTAAAAAAAAAATATTATTTATATATATATATATATATAATTTATTACTAACGATCAACGGAGGAACCAAAGACCACTGAATACCCTTTCTGGTAACTAGAAAGCAACAGGTCTTACCACTGTCAATAAGTACACTAAAGTGTCATAAGAGAACAGCCTATTGAAATCTGCATAACCTGTATAAATAGGAGGAAAGGAGATCTAATAATTCTTCCTCATTACAGAGCACTGTATTGTGTAACCTCCTTTAAACCCTTAACAATTCAGTAAAATCCAATAATTAATTGAAGTTACTGGGGGCGGTGGTGGCGCAGGTGGTAGCGGAGCCGTTCGGTGACCGCAAAGTTCGAGCCCCACTCTACCTGACCCCATCAAAGTGTCCTTGAGCAAGACACTGAACCCCGAATTGCTCCTGGTGGCAGGCTGGAGCCTTGCATGGCAATACTGGTGTGTGGCTATGTGTGTGTGTGATTGGGCGAATGCCATTGCAGGCGGCGCACATAGACGCAGCGGCCTTTGGCTCTCCTGACCATGCGCATCACTGTGGGATAGCTAGAAATGTAATTTCAATTCCTCTGGATGTCCAGTATATGTAGAGAAATTGACAATAAAGAGACTTAAAGGGATAGTTCGGTTTTTAACACATTAAGCCCCTTTCACAGGTTGTCTAAAATGCAATAAAGTGGTTGACATCAAAATTTTGACGATTGCTTCTGTCTCGGCTATTTGGGAAATGTAGAATCGCCTCTGGCTGCCTTCAAAATGGCTAGCAATGGGCATGTGTTGTTTCTATCCTTAAAACACTGGTTTCAAAAAAGTGCTACTCACCAAGTAGTTAGTGGTGCTCAATGATGTTCCAAAACATGTATCGTAGCGAAATAAAGCTTCCATCATGTTTTATGTAGCACTTTGTTTATATGAAGGAGCAAATAGATCCCTATGGGACTTACAAAATGGCAAATAAAACATGACAGAAACTGTATTTTGCTACGATACTTGGGTTGGAACATCAGCAAACGCCACTAATCACTCCACGAGTGGCACTTTTTTAAAACCAGTGTTTAAAGGATAGAAACAACACATGCCCATTGCTAGCCATTTTAAAGGCAGGCAGAGGCGATTCTATATTTCCCAAATAGCCGAGACAGGAGCAATCATCAAGATTTTGGTGTCAACCACTTTATTTCATTTTAGACAACCTGTGAAAGGGGCTCAATGTGTTAAAAACCGAACTATCCCTTTACCTCACAGTAGCTAAAGATTGCTTTTGCCTATTGCTCCCAGTGAGCCGGTTTACATGGCAGCCTCTGCCATCTGTGGAAGAATGAGTACATGCAGGATAATAACAATAGGCCTACATGGTAAAGGGCTTTGAGTGCACATAGGTGTAGAAAAACGCTGCATAAATGCAGTCTATATGACATTTGTACATATTATTAAAATACATGTACCATACATACATCTCTGCATTTCATCACGTCCAAGAGCTTTTAATATAATTTTAAATGTAAATACCATCTCAATGCTTCATGTGCCCACCTGCCAAAAACATCAGCCTAATCACAATATGCTGCAGATCCTTTGAATGCCTCAAGGGCCTGGTTGAAAACAGAGAGTTTGCCTCCAAACTAAAGACTCCTTGACAAGTGCCTCTAGCCAAAAGATACATCTGTAGGTGGTGGATATTATCTTCATCTAGGCAGAGTGCCAACATTTTAACAATATGAAGAAGTTGAATAAATGTTAAAAAGCCACAAATCAAGTGCCTCTATTATCTACTTTCTAACCTGTACTGTGTTTGGATCCTGATGAGGTCTCCTTGTCTGGCTTGGCTTTCTTCTTCTTTGAAGAGCTAGATTCAGAAGAGGCTGGTCTCTTCTCAACTGCGGGAGTACTTAGGGCCCTCTTCTTGAAGAGCTCCCTCTCCCGAAGCAAAGCGGGATCCATCCTGGAAATAAAGTTCGTATTTTACATTATTAATATTATTATTATTAGTAGTAGTTGTTGTATTGTACGGGTTTGTGGATCTGTAACGTTAACAACGTTGTTAACGTTACAAACTGTCCACATGTTTCACTTTAATGTAACGTTAAGCATTCGACTTAACATCTGCTGTTGCATTAGGTCTCAATAAAAAATTACAAAAAAAAAAACACCGTGAGCTAAGGTTACCGGCCTCCAATAACCGATAACGTTAGTCATTGTCAGGCTGACGTTACTGTTACTTTACCAAAGCACATTGTAGACACAGTGGGTCTCTGATTATAACTCGTGTGCCACAAAGCTAGTTCTGATACTACTGAATATGTAATTAACGAAATATTATCCAAATATCACTATGATCAGATTAAAAGCCTCGTCATGACATGCAAACTAAGAGCTAGAAGAATATCCACAATACCGTTAAGTTCCATGCTACTATTTGCCCTGACGTTACTCAACTTTCACTCTAAGAGTTTCCGTCAATCTTCTCAAAATTTTTATAAACCACGACTTGAATATTCTCTGATATATCATAGTCTGTCAGAGGGTTGAAATGATTTGTCGGTCAACATTTTCAACGGCTGTAGTAACGTCAAAACGAAGTATCAACACAGATTCACTGTAGCACTGAACGTTAGCGTACATGCTAGCTGACAAGTTAACTTAAATCTTTTAGGAAACGCCAGGAACCAACCTTGTATATACGACCGCTTGCCCCCTCGTTGAGAGAAACAGTCAGGCTACGTTTGAAATATCAGTGTGACGCTCATCTGATATTGACTAAACTAACCTCACAAACAGCGTTTCAAGTCACTCTTTTGTGTCGAGCTTCTGTATAAATTACTAGCAGTCGTAGGCAGTTGATACCTCAGTACCTTATGGGTGGTTTTGTGTTGGTTAGTTTACTCTCTATGGTTCCGGTAGTTATTTAATAGCAGAACTATATTCAGAGCGCCACCTGCTGACATGGAGTTCCTTATTTTAGTCCATTTGGACTCATCCAGTGAAGTCTATCGTAATACGCGAATACCCACTATGGTCTGGTTGAACTTTGAGGGCGAGGTCATCATCCATGCCTATGTCCCTGTCGCGTCAATAAAATGCATATATTAGCTGCAATAGC
>JAGFZM010000317.1:807503-818742 GCA_017657215.1 Limnothrissa miodon | reverse complement strand
TGTGTGTGTGTGTGTGTGTGTGTGTGGAGCACTAACTCTGCATTCTTAGGTAGTCCTCCCCGTGTGTGCTCTCTTAGGTCTAAGTAGAAACAGATGCCATTTCTTTTCAGACATTCAAACTATTTCTCCCCTATTTTCTCCATTTGGGATGGATGGTTGATTGTCCTGTGCCTGCAAATTGACCTCGTCTTTTTAAAAATCTTGTCAGACTGTCGATTGGCTATTCACAGAAGCAAGAAGAAGCTGATTGGCTATTTAGCGTGGTCCGTAACGACAGAACTACCAGTTGTACCCCCTGTTGTGCGCCAGAGCAGAGGTCAAGGATTTAAAGACAAACTCCCACTGTAATGAGTCACATGGAATGACTGGAACTCTGCAGAGCTCTAGAACATCAGGCATTTCCCATGGAAAATTCCGGCACTATGAGAGTCTGTGTTCAGTAAGACTCTATGGTGTAGAAGTTCACAGGTTTTTATTGTTGGTCACTTGTACATTCACATGTTTATGTTGCTCACTTGTATGGTCACAGATTTTTGTTGTTGGTCACTTGTACATTTATGTAAACACGGCTGTAGATACATGTACATGCGTCATTCTAATAACAACAGATTAGATTAGATTAGATTATACTTTATTCCTCCAGAATGAAATTCAAGAAAGACGCCATGCTGTGTCCTCCAAAGGCAGCCTGTCTGCCAGAAAAGGCCATTTACGCTTCCACTGCCATTTGCAGTGCACTGCAATATGAACATAACTAAAGCTGCCAGGCACAGTGGATAACTTGCTGTCATTTGTTTATTGTACACAATATCTATAGTCACTGCTGGAAATAACAAGCATGTCACCACACACACACACACACACACACACACACACACCAATGGAGTTCACTGAGGTCATGCCAGTATACACAGTAATTTGGACACATCAGCGTCAACAGCCTTTTAGTTTTGCTTTATGTTTTGTGTCTTTGATTGTAATTTGAGATCGAGAGATTGCTGGCATTCAATAGCAACTCAAAGAGCTCACAGTGTTTGGGAAGTTCGGGAAGTGATTCTGATTGAACAGATTTAAATGAACGGTACTGTACCTGTTAGCACTAATCTGTCTCTGCGTCAGCCCTACGCTTTCACTGTGAACTCTGAATGTTTCTCAGGGCGAGGCTGGAATGGCGTTTCAACACTCTCTAGACCGCACCGCTCCCTTCTGCTGTCTTTGGCTGCAGCTTGGCTACGGTCTGGCCTCCGCTCGGCATTGTGGTCTAGTGGAGGACCGGCCCTTTCCTCCCCGGGGAGCTGGGCTGTCTTGTTTGCTCTAGCGTCGCTGACTAGTCTGTTTCACAGACACGATGTAGTGAGGAGTGAGCAGTGTCTCATGGGGGGGGGGGGGGCAGGGGTATGACACTCTCTGGAACTTTCTAGAACTGTTTTAAGAGATGCCGGAGGGAGTGGAGATTGTTCGGGTAGACATGGTCCACATTGTTTTATCACATGTTATCAAAAACACAGTGAGACTTTTTTTCTGTAAGAAACGGTAGTTCATCTAAGTTGTATATTCATCTGAAAAAGGCCTCATGATAATTCAGTCTTGAATAAACTTAACACGATTCATACTGAATTTCATCTTAATTCATCCACACATAAAATTCAAGTTGGACAAGGCAGTCAACTTTTCCTGCTGTACTGTTGCCATGGTGATTCTTTGTACCACAGCTGATTGCTGGGCCACAAACTGTACTGTACATTGTATACATGCATCCAATGCCCTTCTATAGGCTGTATAAGTGTGCTGTGCATCTGCGAGTGTGTGTTTGTGTATGTGTGTGTGTGTGGGCGTTTGCTCGTTCCGCACGGCTCACTTCCTGGCACGCTCTCTCCACAGGCCTGCAGGGCTCGGCAGCATCCACGCAGTTGCCATGGCTCCCGTTGCTTAGTGTGGACCAGCGCCGCCTCCCACACTATGGTCTGAAACCCACGCAGCGCGGGCACCGGCATCACCATGGCCTCCGTGGTTGCCAACGGGAACGGGAACCAGGGCAGCCAGGCGCTGGTCCTGAAGGGAGTGGACCCCGAGACCTGCATGATCGTCTTCAAGAACCACTGGGCGCAGGTGAGGGGCCAGCTCCACACCGCAGTACTGAGGGACACAGATAGGGGGGAATAAATGGGACTAATGGTTCAAAAAAGCATTTTAAAGCTGAAGCACTCTGTGAAGTTGTTGCAGGTCTTTTTTCTATTATGTTTATATTTTAATTCTAATATATACATACACTGTATACATGCATACATATATATTTTTATTATTATTATTTTTAATGTTTATGCACTTTATCCAGTTGTTGCAGGTCTTTTTTTCTATTATATTTATTTTTTATATTATTTCTATATAATTTTTATATGATGTTTTGTCAGACTAAATCAACCAATTAATAAGTCATTATGCCTGGAATAGACTGCAGGCTCAGTTTGAGCTCATGTCTGTGTTAGGATGTTGATTTGTAGAGGTGGTGTTATTTCTCATCGGGCCAGTGGACGCTGAAAGCCAGCGCTTAATACCCCTGCAAACAACACATTCAGCCCTGGTTTAGCCCGCCAATTAACCACTAAGCTGTTGATTCATGTTAATCAGGTGTACTTATGCGAGGGCCAGAACAAAGCGCGGCTCGGGTCGGGCACGGGTCGGGTCGGATCCAAAGCACGCATTAGCGCTCCGACATCCCGCGCTGTACAGTAGCTGCCATTGGGTGGCTCAGCGGCCGCTTCATCTGTCAATACACTCACGAGTCCATTTGCCCAGTCGCGAGCATGTACAATATGCCCTGGGGTGTGTGTGTGTGTGTGTGTGTGTGTGTGTGTGTGTGTGTGTGTTTGTATGGGAGTATGTGGGGTTGGTTGAAACCTCCCCTGGACTCATGCCATGCATGCCCTTTCTGCAACTGTGGCCGTTGGCAGGCAGCTAGCTCACTAGCGAGCTCTCTCTCCCCACACACACACATCCACACACACACACACACCCACAGCAGCAGTAGCCCAGGGAGAGCTGTGGTCGGCCAGTGCCCGAGAACACAACAGGCTTTTGTTTAAGTCCGGGAGGGCGCAGGCCGTCAAGCCTGAAATGAGACTCCTGGCTGAGTGACTGAGTGAGAGGGGGAGAGCGGCGAGTAGCGTAGCGAATTGAAAACAAATCAGCCTGACGGCACAAATATGTGCAAGCCAGGGAGGTGGAGGTAGACCACAAATAAGGTTAATGCCACATTACTGCCTGGACTGGCAAAGCTGGGGGGGAAAGTGGGCAAATCTACCTGGCTTTCAGAGCAAAGTGTTTTGTTTTCCCCAACTCTGTTGCCCTGTTTCTGTTTCATTTGCATGCGTGAACGATCTAGCATCTGTACGTGTGCATAAAAACAGTAATTACATATGATTTTACAACACTCAGTGCACACAGCAGGTTACATACAGTAGGTTGCCAATAAATTCTACTCTCTACTGCGTTGCCATGGCGCTGTCATGTGAACCCATTACATAACCCCAGCACTCAAGATCAGCACTCAAGATTCAATCACACACAGCACAGGGGCTCGGGCTGAGAGCATCAGCGCTCCCACCTACGGAGCCCTGCGAGCGCACGCTGTTGTGTAACGTCTCAGCGCATCCACACGGCCGTGGTTATAAGTAGATTCTGGGTCGTCCGCTCCTCGGGCCCGACGGAGACCACCTCACCTTACAGTGGGAGGAAATAACCTTCAGCTCCCTGCGATAGGAGTGATGGAGTGACACACACACACACACACCCATACACACACATACACATCCATACGCATATGCACACACACACACACATTCTTATCTGTGCTGGGTCCCGGCCTCTTCCTGCTTTGCCTTTCCGCTGGCTGACACGCTCCAATCTGTCACCTGAGTGATGGTCGCCGTCGACGATCATTACCATGGCAGCAGAGGGTTTAGACACTGGCCTTATTGTTTTGGGTTGCCCGCTGTCTCTGTTCCCCCAGCAGCAGATTGCGGATGATTCGGTGGCACTGGAATGTGTGGGGCTGTAGGACTGTAGGACAGAGATGAGAAGCAAAAAAAAAAAAGCAGAGCAAAGAATCTTCCCTGTCTGCTGATCAACATTGTACATTGTACCCGTGTGTGTGTGTGTGTGTGTGTGTGTGTCTGTACTACCTGTCTCTTACTACTACTCTATATCTGACTAACAGGATGCATAAGTCACTTGTTTCTGTCCCTAATTTAATTACTTTAATTTAATTAATTTAATGTAGTCACTATGATAGTTTAATGGCTATTTATGGCTTAATGGCTTATTCCGTATATTCAAGTTTACCTGATTCTGTTTCTGATGGCCATTGAGAGGAAAAGGGCTGGTCTGTTTACATAACAGCATGAATGGCACTCAAAGTACAAAATATAGCACTCTAGTCTTCTGATTCCAGATTCCTTCTGATTCCAGACTCTGACTCTGATTCTGATTCTAATTGTTGTCTCTGGGCAGGTGGTGAAGATCCTGGAGAAGCATGACCCGCTGCGCACCGGAGGTGGAGGTGGCGTGTCGGTGCTGCCGGGCCTGGGCGGGGGTGGAGGGGGCCTACGCTTCGGACCCATCCCGGGCGACGAGGCCAGCGCGGTGCAGAACTACGTGGAGCACATGCTCTTCCTGCTGATGGAGGAGGAGAGCGGGCGGGAGGGCGCCATGGGCCCCATCCTGGAGTTTGTGGTGCTGGAGAACGTGATGGAGCGGCTCTTCCTGTGGAGCCTGCGGCGCGAGTTCACCGACGACATGAAGCTGGAGCAGCTGAAGATGTACGAGATGCTGGTGGGCCAGGCGCGCCAGCCGCTGCTGCACCACAAGCCCGTGCTGCGGCCGCTCATGATGCTGCTGTCGGCATGCTCAGCGCCCGGCCCCGCCTCGCAGGCGGCCGTCGCCAACGGCAACGCGCCCGCCGTGGAGGCGGAGCTGGTGCTGCTGCTGCACCAGCTGTGCTGCGTGCTGGCCAAGGACCCTTCTGTGCTGGAGCTCTTCTTCCACACCAGCGAGGACCAGGGCGCCGCCAACTTCCTCATCTTCTCGCTGCTCATCCCCTTCATCCACAGGGAGGGGGCCGTGGGGCAGCAGGCACGCGACGCCCTGCTGCTCATCATGGCACTCTCGGCAGAGAACCACGTGGTGGCCAAGCACATCGCCGAGAACACCTACTTCTGCCCGGTAACTCTCACACGGAGGTGGAAATATGTTGTGGTTTTCTCTTTCTTTCTCTCTCTCTCCTTCATACACAACCATCTTTGTTTGTTTTCATCCTAACATTGAGCCCTGGCTAGTAGGATAATTAGCTAGCTGGAATCTTCTTCATTAAAAAGAATATTAAAGCATTTAAAATGTTTTTTATTATTAAAGGATTTTAAAAATTCTGTCATTTGCAGAGCTTGTAAGCTGCCATTACTTTCACATCTCAATGAGTCACTTTGTTAAAATGAATGATGCCCATGTGCAGCAACACCTTGATTGCTTCACCTTGATGGGCCCAGTTCCCAACAGCCATTTTTCCAAGAAGTCGGAAGCAGTTGTTAATCACAACCAATAAGATTCTGATTCAGTGAAGCAGAATCAGATTCTTATTGGATGTAATTAATAGTATCAGTGCTTACGCTTACTTCTTGGAAAAATGGCTGCTGTGAAATAGGCCCATTGAACCTTGATTCATTTCAGCCGGGTGATATCACGTCTCACAACAATGGCAGCTTAGGAGTAAAAAGGATTTTGTTTTTAGAAAAACAAAAACATTTAAATGTGTGTGTTTATTTTTGTTTTAATTAGGTTAATGTATCTGATGCCAAGGTTAATCCTATAAGGCCATCATGTTTTGCTAGCCAGGGGTCAGTTGATACTCTGTTTAAGAGCTATGATAATGTAATTAAAATGGACCCTCAATGTAAAGTAAATGTACCTGCCGTCCTAGCACTTAGATGACTCCGCCCCTCTCCCTGCATTACACTACGCTGCACTTGACTCCACTCCATGTACTGTAGTCCTGTTCCCCAAAATCCTCCTACTGGGATTCTCTCTAAAGTTTCTTCTATGCAGCTTGTTTGTGCTCTATTGTAAGTCGCTTTGAATAAAGGTGTCTGTTAGATGCCTAAAGGTGATGAGATAGAATAGAATGGGAGAGCACTGGGAAAGTAAAGGGAGTCTGTGTTATGACTTGTTCTGTGCTACAATTGAAATATGTATTAATGTAAATAATCTTCCCCTTTTACTGTAAGTTCTTCTTATTACTTGAGATGGCTTCTGGGAGAAGTTGTGTTTTTGGGTTGAGCGGTAAGCACTGTAGGCCAGGCCTCCCAGAATGTGCTGATCGTATAGCTATGCTGTTTACAACACACATGAAATCCACACAAAACTGATATGGTTTTACATTTCGATGTCATACATAGGGCTGGACAATTAATCGCATTTGCAATATAATCGCAATTTTGACAATTGCAATTTCAAAATCGCAGAGGCGCGCAATTTTTGCGCTGCATAGACTTAATGCATAGACTTGTTTGTTAGCTACACTCTGCACTATGTTCAAGGATTGAGGTTCAATGCAACAAGATATTCTCTTGAATAAAAAATATGTTCATTAATGAGAATAGTTCATTTTCTATTTTTAATTAGACCTTGTGTACAAATATGCATATTAATCGGACATATTTGGGTCTTGTGGTTTTTATTGTGAAAAAACGCAATAAAATCGCAATCGCAATATTGGTTGAGAAAAATCGCAATTTAGATTTTTGGCAAAATCGTACAGCCCTAGTCATACAGCATTTTGTGCCTTTCAGACTATAGTCTTGGTCCAGTGTGTTTACATCAGTGAGCTGTATTGTATAGTATTGTTAGAGTGATGAACAGTGAGTTCTCCAGTGAGCTCGTAGTATTGTTAGAGAGATGAACAGTCGGTTCTGCAGTGAGCTGTAATTCCATCCGGCGGAACCCGCCCTGTGTTCTCCCAGCTGATGATCTCACCGATGTCACCTGAACAGAGCTAAGTGGCGGTGGCCGAGTTTAGGACAACCCCCCACGAGGCAGATGATTACGCCTTATGTAACACACTCTGACAGCTCATACGTAGGCATAGGCACACACACACACATGTACACACACACCCACGTACACACAAACACATGTACCTACACACACCCATGTACACACACACATACAAACACATGACACATGTACATGCACACACACACACATGTACATACACGCGCACACACACATGTACATACATATACACACACACACACACACACACACACACACACACTGACGCGCACACACACACTGACGGAGTGCTCAGCTGATCCATATTAAGTGATTACCCAGGCGGTAGTAAGCCGGTGTCTGTTTGAGATGGTTATTGGAGCTGATGGAGAAGCAGCACATGACTTCCCCTTGTGTGGAGTAGTTCAATCAGCTCCATTACATTAGACCCCCTCAGGTCGGGGAACAGGCAGGGAAACATTTTTAGACGTGATGAAGATGAACGTTCTTGTCATTATGAGCACAACTTGCATTTATCCTTTTATCTATTCGATTATCTATTTAGATAAACCTCAACTTCAGTTTCTTCCAAAGTAAAACAGTGAATCAGATCATCTGATTGTGTTCAAACAAAACAGTACTGCTGCAAACTGTTAATGGAAATGGTATTTTTTAACGGTTTACAGCGATACTGTTTTGTTACGACAGTATCTAACTATAGGACTACCATCTTCTCTAGATTGATATGATTTGATGCCTCCTTCAGCTGTGTCAGTGTGTTTGCCTGAGCCACCTGGGGTCCACTGTCCTTGTCCCACCATTGGGAGCCATTGGAGCAGGACCGCTTCAGGGCTCATTGGTTTAAGCTGTTTTGAACAGGGCTGACGTTATAGGTCACCAAACACCTCCTTGCTTTCCTGGTTTAGAAAAGACTACATGATGATCTCTCTCCTGATCCCTGGTGTCTGTCTGTCTGTGTGTTGTGTGTGTGTGTGTGTGTGTGCGTGCACATGTGCATGCGTGTGCTCCCAGGTCCTGGCCACGGGTCTGAGTGGCCTCTACTCGTCTCTGCCCACCAAGCTGGAGGTGCGTAGCGAAGAGTGGCACTGCCTACATAAGGAAGACTGGCAGCAGATCCCAACTCTGGTGCAGTTCCTCAACTCCCTCGAATTCTGCAACGCCGTCATCCAGGTAAACACACTGCTATGCAGGGAAACGGTCAACTTGATAAAATATTTCTCAGTGTTTGAAATGACTCAGTGTTTTTGTGTGTGGTGGCGCACGTGTGTGTGTGTGTGCGTGTGTGTGTGTGTCGCATCTAGGTGTCCCATCCTTCAATAAGAGACCAGCTGCTGGGGTACATCTATAATGGCTTCCTGGTACCAGTCCTGGCTCCAGCTCTGCACAAGGTCAGTGTAAACACGCTTCAGTCCACATGGGTGCTCTCTGCTGGGGAGCGCTAAGAGACATGGCTTTTGTATAGTGGGCTGAATAAATAAAATAAACTTGACTTGACTTGAGTAGAGTTGAATTGAATTACTGCTGAAAACCAGAAAAACACACACATTAGATCATTCATTGAGTCACGTTCTGGCCGATGAGGGGGCGATGGTGGCGCAGGTGGTAGAGGTGCCGCTCGGCAACCGGAGGGTTGCAGGGTTGAGCACGATATCGAACCCCAATTGCTCCCAGTGGTAGGATGGTACCTTGCATGGCAGCCTCTGTCACTGGTGTGTGAGTGCATGTGTGTGAATGTGAGGCATACATTGTAAAGCGCTTTGAGTCCTCGTAGGAGTAGAAAAGCGCTATATAAATGCTGTCCATTTACCATTTGCCTGCGTGCCCTGTTGCAGCTGACTCTGGAGGAAGTGATGACCACCACGGCCTATCTGGACCTGTTTCTCAGGAGCGTGACGGAACCGGCGCTGCTGCAGACCTTCCTCAGCTTCATCCTGCTCCATCGCCATGACAGCGTCCACATCCTGGACACCCTGGTCAGCCGCATCAACGTGCCTTTCCAAGTAAGACTAGAACACTGACTCACTCTTTTGTTGTTCTCCTAATAAGTTTTTGGGTTTGCCCCATCAACCATTTATAGACAAGTCACAGCATATCCTTAAATACTTTGGCGATTATGGCACAGGCAGCGTCAACTGTTCAGAACAACAGAAAGAAGTTTTAAGTGCATTTCATGTATCGGCTTGTGTTCGATTTGGTGACTCATGTGAGATTAGTGCAGAGCCCTCAAACCTCCTCAAAGAAATGTTGGATTTAAAAGAGGCACTAAGCAACGTTCTGTTTTTTTTTCTCTTGAGCTCTCTATGTATTGTGTCAGCCATTGAGGACCACTAATTAGATCAGCTTTTGAAGTGAGCTTAGCGGACGCTGTGTGGTTATCTGCATGCTGTCTGACATAGAAAGCCATTGGCTTTGTGTCGCGCTCATGACCTTGTCATGACTGAAATGTTTATTGTTCACAGGTTAAAGCAGGGTTAAGCAACGTTCAGTTTTTTTTCTCTCACAAGCTCCCTCTAAAGACCGCTGTATTGCATTGTATTGCACTGCATTCTATTGGAGGCGGTCCGCGCTGCTGAACATTGCAAGTGCTGTATCTACCGCTACAGGCCACGGTGGCGCATTCTACACCGTTCGTTTGCCGTGTAATGACTCATGTTAGTATCCTAAACAGTATGAAACAGATTAATTAAATGAAAAATGTTGCATAGTGGGCCTTTAAAAGAGCCTGATTTGCCTCTGATCTCGTAGTGTGGAACTAGGCAAATGAACTGATGTGGGAAAAGGAATCTCTTCAAATATGTAAATATGTTGTGGGAAAAGAGTCTCTTCTAAAGGATAAATACTGTATGTGCCAGTCTGTCCAAACAGTTTATTTTGAAGTTGGTATGGGCACAATACTTACATTAATTTGTTTGTAAGATACTTTTTGCTATTGCTGTTGTGCTATGTTTAAAGACTAATTATTAGCATAGTTTGCTAGAGATGGCAGGAATATTTAAGACATGAGCTCAGAAAATTCTTCAAATTTTTCTCAAAATACCTCTGCAATGAATGCTTTAAAAAACACCTCCCACGTTGTACACCAGACTGTTCAGTGATGTCAGAAGCGTCCCCTGATTGCGGAGGACAATGGCCTGATGTGATTGGGCCATTAATATCCCAGGGCGTCTAGAGGGCAGCCGAGGGAGAGAATCAATTATTTCTAGACGTTTCCGTGACAGGACAGGATGCGCAGCCAAAGAACTCATTAAGGGAGGAAGCCGACAAGAATTTAGCCCAAAACATCCTCTCGGCCAACTCGGCTACAGCTCCCAAGTCAAACACAAGGGCAGCGCAAGAATAATGTATTTTTGGATTTACCAAGCATCAGCATTCAGCTGGTTTCAGTCCTAAAGTCCAGCTTACAGTAACTTCTAGAAATGTTAGTTGTATAATTTATTGCCTGTATATAACGTTGATGGTTGCCTATGTACCGTATAGGCTATTGTCTGTTGTGTTGATGCACATCAGCTGTCCATAGTACTTCTTGTACTGTATGTATACTGATGAACATCCTTATTACTTGTCTACAGAGCAAAACTGATTCCGATTGTGATGTTTTAGTTTGAATTTTCTTGTCTTATTTTCTAGACTACCGTTTATGTTTTTGTTAATGTGTTTTGTTAATATGATTTTTTAATTGTTGTGGTTATGTTGGTTATATGACATGGTTATTGTATAGTTAGTGTAAGTGTGACGTGTTTCTTTCCTCTAGTTGGGGACTGTGTCCCTGGCCCTCTTCCGCACTCTGATTGGCTTGTACTGTGAGGACGTCATGTTACAGCTTATATTAAGGTGAGGAAGTTTCGCAATTCCTCCATACATTTGAAACAAACTTGTAAACAAATCTATTCATAGGCTGTGATCAATACTCTAGTGGTGGCTGTGTGTGTGTGTGTGTGTGTGTAACCATGCTGGTGCAACCTCCATTGGAATGTTAAATAGTGTCACACCCTTGCCTGCATGAGCCTTACTGTTCACGTTGGCGGCTCAAAACAGGCTTTCCGATCGCCAGCACCCGCTTGGATAAAGTTGTTGGCCTAATTCCAAAAGTCTCCGCAGCGCTGTGTGGGTTTTACACCATCCATCTAATAGGCTCACGCTCACACACACACACACACACACACACACACACACACAC
>JAGFZM010000317.1:794910-807493 GCA_017657215.1 Limnothrissa miodon | reverse complement strand
CACACACACACACACACACACACACACACACACACACCTTTTGAAGCTTTTGCAGAGCTCCAAGCAGGGCCTAGTGTTTAAGGCCGGCAGACTCAAGGGTTCTTTCATGTGGAGATTTCCGGCTGCTCACTGCAACCTGCATTATTTTTCTCCCCCCTCGCTGGGTCTCTAAGTTTGATCACCTGTCACCACACCTTGAATGTCTGCTGTCCTCAGCAGTGTGCCCATGTGTGTGTGTGAGTGTGTTAATATGTGTGTATGTAAGTGTCTGTGTGTTTGTGCGTGTCTGTGTGTGTGTGTGTGTGTGTGTGTGTGAGCGTGTGTGTGTGGCTGTGTTTCCGTGTGTGTGTGTGTGTGTGTGTGTGTGTGTGCATTTGTGTGTATGTAAGCGTGTGTGTGTGTGTGTGTGTGTGTGTTTGTGTGTGTGTCTGTGTATGTGTGCACTTACTGTGTGTGTGTGTGTGTGTGCATGTGTTTGTGTTTGTGTCTATGTGGGTGTGCACTCATTATGTGTGTGTGTGTGTGTGTGTTTGTGTCTGTGTATGTGTGCACTCATTGTGTGTGTGTGTGGTACCAGGTACCTGATCCCCTGCAACCACATGATGCTGAGCCAGCGAGCGGTGCTGCGGGAGAGGGACTGCTACTCCGTCTCCGCCGCTAAGATCCTGTCGCTCACGCCGTCCTGCTGCTCGCCCGACATCATCCCCCCGCCCCTCCGACAGCTGGACGGAGTCATGTGGTCCAAGACCAGGGACGGCGCGCACCATGGAACTATGGGTAAGAATGAGGAGCGAAACGGTGTGCAGAAACAAAGCCTCCTGGGTAAAAAAAAAACCAGACCGTGTTGTGGCTTTGGGTACCATGGAGTGAAATTTAATTCTGTTTTTCGTTTAAGGGCAAGACGGATGATCTCATTTTAATTGACTTGAATTGTTTGTGAAAAATCTATATTGAAGTCTAGGTGTTTGGCTAGACAAAGCAAGTAAGCTAAGTAGGACTTGATCCAGATCCGTGTGAGTCTGCATTCACAGCAGTGTTTTCTGTCTTAATCTGGCTCATGACCGAGACTTTTAATCAGACTTGAAACAGCAATGTAATGGAAATGGCTGTGATTTAATTATGTTTACTTGATCTCCATACTAATCATAGATTCCTTGCTGGTTACTTTTTACCTTGTAGGTTATAGATGTAATTTATTATTTTTTTTAATTTTGTAGTTTATAGGGCATTTCTTATATCCTTTATATAACAACTTAAAATGTGTTTAAATGTGTTTAAGTGTGCGTTTACTTTGTGTTTGTTTTTTCCAGAGGCCGATGAGCATATAGGGCTTTTCTTGTTCCTTATATAACCACTTATCTGTTTAAATGTGTTTTAAATATGCCAGTTTTAGAGTGTTTATTCTGAGTTTTTGTTTCGTCCAGAGGCCGATGAGGATTGCTCTCAGGTGGACGGCTCGGGCCACTCCTGTGTGATTGGCTCGGAGCTCCACATGGACGTGAGTTACCTGCACTACCTGTACGACGCCCGCGGCGCCATCAGCAGGTGCATCCGCGCCTGTCTGGTGTGGTCGTCGCCGTACGACGGCGAATCGCCGCCCCCCGAGGACTACCAGCCCAGCGCGCTGGACGAAGCGGGCCGACCGCGGGCCCCGACCCTCTCCCGAAAACCGCCCCCTCTCCCCGCGCCCCACCAGCCCCAGAAGCCCCGTCCCGACCCCCGGAGGGACTCCTCTGCCGCCCCCGGCCTGCTGGAGCTGGAGTGGGACGACAGCTACGACGCTGGTCCTGCTCAGCCCCAGCCGGAGCCGGAGGTCTCCAAAGCCGTCCCCGTGGAGCCCCCAAAACACATCCAGGAGCTCCGTAAAAACGCCATCATGTTCATCAAGGGCTCCTACATCGAGGAGTCGGACTTCCAGAATGACGTCATGGTGTACAACCTGGTGGCCCAGAAGGACGCCAGTGATCCCGTGGAGATGCCCAAAGCTGCGGGCACAGCGTGCGCGGGTAAGCAAGCACAGCCGGGAGCTCCGTCGACGGACGCGCACAACCATCAGCAAGAGGAGAGCTGTCGCCGTGGCAACGGGTCACTCAGCAACGGCGTCAGCCTCTCTCCTCTTCACAGCGTTGAGGAGGACCACGGCAGGCCCAGCTTACAGTCCCAGTCCAGCCTGGACGGAGAGGAGCTGATCGCCCAGTACGAAGAGCTCATCCAGACCCTGGGAGTGGGGGTGGGGAGCCCCACCCAAGCCGACGGAGACTTCCAGCGATCAGTCTCCCCCATGGAGGTGGAGGAGGAGGAGGAGGAGGAAGAAGAGGTGGACTTCAATTCATTTTCTCCAGAAACACCAGAGACGGAGAAGTTCCCATCGCCGTTAGCAACCAAACCTCGCAGTGGGAGCAGGACCCACGGCGTGCCTTTCACCGGTAAATAACACGCCCAGTTATGGCACAGGTTACAGATTACATGTGAAGAATACTGTAGTAGGTTTATCTTACTGTATCAAAGGTGAAGCTAATGAGGCAAAGTAAGGTGAAGCAAAGTGAAGATGAATAAAACGCAAGGAAAGACAAGGCAAGGCAAGTTTATTTGTGTAGCGCATTTCATACACAAGGCAGCCCAATGTGCTTGTACAGAAATAGAAAAAAGAAAAGAGAAACAAATAGTACAAATAGACTAAAGCTATTAAAGTTAAATTAGAGGTAAAGTTGCCTAATTAGTAAGTAAAAAGTCATATCAAATCCAAATAAATAAATATATATAAACAGCAATAAATGAATAAGTAAAATTTGATTAAAAACAAATGATAAATAATGGATGTGAAAATAAATGTGTACGGTGTGTGAGGGCATTGTTATGGACTGTATATGCATGTGTGGTGTTTGTCGGCATCTCTGACCTCTGGGTCTTATCTTATCTGCTCTACCTCAGGGCCGTTTGTGAGCGTGCTGCTGTCGCGTCTGGAGAACATGCTGGACAACTCGCTGCACGTGAACCTGCTGCTGACGGGGATCCTGGCGCAGCTGGCCACCTACCCGCAGCCCCTGCTGCGCTCCTTCCTCCTCAACACCAGCATGGTGCTGCAGCCCAGCGTACGCTCCCTCTACCAGGTCAGCTCCACACTTGACCTCAGACTGCAGTGCTCTCCCTCTCTCTGGCTCTCGCTCTCTCGCTCTCTCTCTCTCTCTCTCTCTCTCTGTCTCTTTCTTTCTCTCTCTCTCTCTCTCTCTCTCTCTCTCTCTCTCTCTCTCTCTCTGTCTCTCTCTCCCTTTCAATTTTAAATTCAGTTCAATTCAAAAAGATAGATAGATAGATAGATAGATACTTTATTGATCCCCAAGGGGAAATTCAAGGTAGCAGATCAACAAAACAACATGAAAGAAGTAAGCGAAAGTGAACAAAAAAAGCACTAAAAAAGCAGTAAAACACACAAAGAAACACAAAAAACACACTCTCTCTCTCCCTCTCTCTCTCTCTCTCTCTCTCTCTCTCTCTCTCATACCTATGTGAAAATGTAACACAGAACTAAACAAATATTTGCAGCTCTCTCACTCTCACTCACTCTCTCTCTCACTCTCTCTCTCTCACTCTGCTTTTACCCTTTTTACCAGGTGAGCCCAGACCAGACATCTCTGTCAATCTAACACAAATAACTAGATAGATAGATAGATAGATAGATAGATTTACTTTATTGATCCCTGAGGGGAAATTCAAGATTTCAATAGCATTTCAATATTGAAATCAACAAATTAAGCAATACCATACATATCAGGCTTATCTTCAGTAAAGGAAGAGCAATTAAATGCAAGGGAGTTGGAACACATTCAGATTGAGCTTGTAATGCCCAGAAAAACAAACATGCATTTTTTTGTGACCCGACTGTTTGTGGTCAGGCATATAGCCAAGCGATGACCTCACCTCTCACTCTCTCTCTCTCAATCTCAATCTCTGTCAATCTCAATCTTTTGAAAGACTCCCTCAACCAGCTTGGCTAAAGGCGCAAGTGTTTTCCGACCAGTCAATAGCACTCTGCCAGCACTAAGAAAGGAGACAGGGAAACAAAGTCGTCTTTCTGCAAGGGTTTACCTCCGAGCGCTTTATAACTCCTCAGGGACTCATCATCACGCAGCCCAACCAATGAACCCGCATGTCTCTGTAGCTGTCTTTCAGTAACACTGCCGCCCCATATTCCAGGCCGACTCTCAAGGGGCCCGTTTCTTCGAGAAGATCTCAGTGTTGTTCCATGCATAATTGAAAAAGACAGGTAAACAAGTAGATCGATTATCTGGGAGGTGCCCTCTTCTGATGGAAAGTCTGTAATAAAGCAAGATGGAGGGCCTGCGAAGAGATGAAGTGCTAATAAATGGGGTTTTGTGTTTGAGTAATAGGAGTACAGGTGCTAAGCGTCTCTATGATACAGTGCTGTGGTTTTTTGGCTGCGTGTGCTGTCTCTGTGGTTGTTGACGTCGTCGTGTTGATTGTGTGCACTTCCTAGGTGCTGGCATCTGTGAAGAATCAGATCGAGCAGCTTGCGGTGACCCGGAAGGACTTCGCCGAGCTGCTGACAACCGCCCAGCATTCTCTTCTGGCCCGAGAAAGTTCACTCTGCGGTCAAGGCAAGTTTATTAATAGTCAGCTTTAAGCCGCCATGCGTTATCACGGAATGTGGTGTGCATTGCCCCATCTGAGTCAGTCATTGCCCAGCTTGAGTCAGATGTTTGTTTTATCTACACTGTTTGCCAATAGAGGATCTTAAACACATTATGGCCAAACACATGAAAAAATCTCTACGAAACTCCTTTGTTTCTACTTACATTTACAAAAATGATATCGGATCAGATATTTCTGTAGCTTGGTATATAACAAAATACATATGGTCATGCAAATAAAATAAACTCTATTATTTCGGCTTCTGACAGAGAAGGCACGGACTGTTGTGTTTGGACCAGAGCTGATTTCCTTACAAGGCCACATCATTTTGATAATATCACGCCATACAAATGGCACAACCTCACGAGCAAAAACCACAACACGTAGGTTCAGCGTCCAAACTCAGACAAGGAAGTCTGATGGAAATAAATTAGGTCATTGAAACTCTATGGCGTTGGTGCTACCTGGCACAACCCTAATCCTCACTCATATTTCCAATGTCCAAGTTTGCATGTCCAACCGATCCTTTTACTCTTAAAGTCCTTGGAGTTACTCAGGCACATTCACATATGTTGCCTGCTTGACTGTGCCTTATGCTGAGTTCTAAGTGAGTCAGCACATGAGTTAATATTATTAGTCACTGCCAATGCTCATATAGTATTGTGCTTCCCACAATGCCAAAGACTGCTCACCAAGCACATTTCCATTTCAAATCCGAGCCATTGAAGTCCCCTGTTAGCTGCAAATACAAATCAACATATATTTGCCTTTTGCTGTGGCTGGTGCGCTTAATAGTCTGACTCTGAAAATATGTTCTCATGTTCACAGTTTTCAGGTTAATATTGCTGACATTCGTCACAACTGTCTGCTGTGCGTTTAATATTTTATAAAAGAAGTCATAGCGCTTGTCAAAGACACTTAGCATCACCCCTTATCTCTCTGTGCTGTTCATTTTACACTGACTATATGATTGCTGTCAGAGCAAAGAAATACAGCCACTATCTCACTGTAAAACAAATTATATAAGCATTTATATTGTAGTAGTATAGTATTTATATAGTTTAATATTGTATATGATATAGTATAAAATATATAATATATATGTATTTATATAGTTTAATATTGTGTCATGCTCTGCTGAATGATGCAACATGTTATTTGTGAGTGGAATTGCCTCCCTGACCGGGACCCGTCCTGTCCCGCAGATGTGCGACCAGATTGCCCCGGTTTGGAGAACGGCTACGGAGGGCGAGCGAAGCCGCCGCCAGCCCAGCCCAAGACTACGCTGCCTGTCAGCCGTACAGAGGTCTACGGCACCGTGCTCTACGCCGAGTTCCTCAAGGAGCTGGCGGCCATCGCCCAGGAGCACTCCATCCTCTCGCACCTGCCCATGGAGGAGTAACGGAACTCGGAAGGAGTATCAGAACTCTCCGTGTGCACATGCACGCATCAAACAAAACGCTCAGTAACAAACCTCTCATTTCCTCTCTGCACTAATAGATTCAAAGATACCTCTGGGATGGATGACACATTAGTAACTTTGAAATCTTTCATATTTTATATAAAAACAAACCATTTATTATATTACATAAAGTTGGCGTGTATTTTTTTCCTCGTAATCCATTGAGACCTTTTTAACCATTCCCTTTCGATCTGGAAACACCTGACCAGGGCCTTCGTGGCTTAGCATGCTGTAAGCAATCCTATGCAAAGTGTCTTGTGCGCGTGAAAGATCCATCCCCACCGAGGGTGGAGGGTGACCTACATTGGAAGCTAGCTCTCCTCCCCACATAAGAGGAAACAGCCCCTGAAACAGACCTGTAGGAGGAGACCAAAATGGGAGAGACCAGTTACGGGACAGTGCAATGCAAAGCGGCTAGGGCGGGTGGAGTTAGCGATATCCCCCAGCTGAATCTGTGTGGCTGGGTGGAGCCCTATCCCCCAGCTGAATCTGTGTGGCTGGGTGGAGCCCTATCCCCCAGCTGAATCTGTGTGGCTGGGTGGAGCCCATTGGTTTGCCCGTGTTTGTGCACAGAGAGATGATCATTCAACCCCATGGTGGATATCGCAGAGGGTTCGGTGCAATCGGTTGTTGTATACTCCATACTGTGGCCTTACAGTACCAAACTGTTTGTGCCTCACTTGCTCATAAGTGGACAACACTGCTGCCTGCATTTAATGCAATGCTTTTTAAACATGAAAGTTCTTCCCTGGCTTCAACTGTCACTTTTTTTCATAGTTAATAGGCCACGGTTAAATGGAGGACTAGCTTATTTATGGAATCTTCTTGTTCTTCTTTGCACTCTTTTACTAAAAAAAAAGGTGATTCATCTTTTTTACTCACTGGATTTGTACGGTTCCAATTTCACAAAGTAATTTGCATGCATACGTTTCTGTTTTATGTGTGAGATTAGTTTGCTTGCTTGACAATCTGATTTGATTGTCCTGTAAGCAGGATAAGTCAAAGAAAAATTAAGCACAAATTATTTTTGGTAGGAGTCTATGATGGTACACACAAGTGGTGTGAAGGATTTCTGGTAACACTGTTGTTAGTGTGTTCTGATGTTTTTCTAAAATGACTGTATACTTGGGAGGTCGTCATGCCCATTTTTTTTTTTTAACCAACATCATTGAAGTTCCACTTTGCTTCACTAGTTAGACTAACACACAGGACCGTTGATGTTAACTCTTTTTATTTTATTTCAAAATTTTAAAGAGAAACCTTGGCCAGCCACACAGTGCATTACTGATGTTGAACTCAGAAGTGGACAGGAGATGAAACTCTAGTGACACATGACAATAGACAATACCTCAACGAGTAAGACTGTTCATCAGTCTGCAGTGCATGTCACCACCCCATAGCAATGACGCATATCGTATGACCCACCCTGAGTGTGGCAGAACCAATATCTAAGCCTTACTCCATATTAGTTTGTCACACATGTAAGGAAAATGGTTGTGAAGTTATTTTAATGCAAATAGGAGATATGTGTGTGATATTGATATGTTGACATTTAGCATACTGTGTACTGTACTGTTTATATTTCTGACGGGGGTGGGTATTTAAACCATTTTTGTAGAAAGAGAGAGATTCTATTGCCATATTTTTTCACAGATGTTAAGTGGGAGTTCTGGATTTTTCTGCCTGTCATTTCTATCGGACTAGATGTCTGAGCGTGTTCAAAAATGTATGTGTATGTTGGCATGCCTTTTGGTTTGGGGACAGGCGTCTAAACCGATCTTATTTGGTATGGGGACAGGCGTCTAAACCGATCTTATTGTGGTGATTATAGGCCTGCATGAAACATGATCTCTGTCACAAGACTCTAACTGAAGTGCCCATAAGGCTGCAATGACTTGCCTGTGCTTTTTGCTGATTCTTTTTTATTATTATGTTTTAAAATACAGTTCTACCTATTCTGTGTAATAACCTAATTAGTTGCAATCTGTTACAGTGTTTCACTACATCCAAGAGAGAGGCTGCAGGCCGCTGGCCGTGATTAGTATAGGAACCAAATGTTGCGGTAATAATGAGTCGCGCAAGAGTGTCCTCAACAGAGGCAGTCAACCCAAAGATATTTATAGTGCAAGTGGTCTCAAGCTGTCTGTTTGAGTGCAGGGCTTCATTCAGTTTCTTACAGCGTTCCTCATCACAGTACGAGTCTCTTAAAGGTGACACCCCTAAACAACTGGAAATGTTCTCAGTTCTTGCCATCCTCATTGTTGTGATCATTGGACACAATGGCCCTGTGAACAGTCGTGAGTTGTTTATTTTTAAGCCTGTATTTCTCTTTTTTTCTTCCAAGACCTTTATGTTCATGTTCTCTGTGTATCTCTGCTTTTTCTCTGTTCGTCAGGCATGAATGTATGATTTTATTAAAGAACTCTCTGACCTTATTTGGTGTTGTTGTTGTTGTTGTTTCCTGTTGTTGTTGTTCCCCATGTCCCCTTTCTGTAGAGAACTAACAGGAAAAAGGAAGCGGTACATATATGTACATATATTTGGGAAATGCAAAGCAAACGTCATCCTTCATTTTTATAGTGCTGAAAAATTGCCATGTATTTTTACAGTGTGAAATATTGTATGGGATTTAAGGATGGGACTGTATTCAGCTGTAGAGGTCACATGGAAATATTTTATGTACTGAGTGATGAAATCATATTCTGTGCTTGGTCATGTTCTGTGACATTTTGCCCATCAAATGTCACATCCCAAAGACTGGAAATTATTCTTCCTGTGTAGTCAAGTGATGGGTCATTAGGTGACTGGCTGAGCAGGAGCAGCTCATATAAAATGCTGTCCTCTGGAGAGGCTCCGGAGGGAGATCTGAGTTGGGGAGAAGAGGAGCACTGGCCTTATTTGGCTGCGTGTACAGTCCTTTTGTAGGCTACAGTGGCTCTTTCATTCACATGGAGGCTTTTGTTGAAAACTGGGTCTTTCCTCTGTGCTTTAGTTAGCTGGCTCTACAGCAGCCCTCCTCCCCAGCCAGATAAAACCTTAGCTTTGCCCTAGCCAGACACACCATTACACTGACCTTGACAGCCCCATGCAGGCACTCAGGGTGAACTGACCTGTGATATAAGGACCCAAAGGCCAGAGTAATTACCCCTTTTAACCAAACAGAGCCTGTCTTTGAGTCTTTTATGATTGACCCTGATATTGAAGTGCTTTTAGAGACAGTATTCTACTTGATTCCACTCTTGATGGTAATCATTTTTAAGGTTACATCAGTAGAACAGGAGACCAAGTCAGATGAGGATAAAATTAAATTAAATTAAATTAAACAGAGTTTTATTTGCAAAGATGCACTTCAAGGGAGAGACGGCATGTTTCACATAAAGATCCAGCTGCTGCTCTAACTAGACAAGGTAGTAGCCTGAGCTGTGTATACGGCGACAGGTTGACAAAAGATGCCATTGGTCATCCCAGCTGGTGTGGCCTGCACTGAATCAGACCACCAAACAACCCAAGACCATGCAGTAATATTCCACCTTATCTCTAATGAAGGGAGCAGCAGGAATGAAATTAACATTTTAAGAATGTTAAAATGTTTGTTTAAGCTAGGCCTGATTTATAGTCATAACCTGCATATGGCTATGAGAACAATTAGACGTATATTATGACACTAATGCTCTCACCCTAAAAGATGGTAAAGCAAACATTGTGAAGCACTTTGAGTGCTTGTAGGAGTAGAAATGCACTATAAATGTAGTCTATTTACCTCAGGAAAACTAATCATGTGTAGTCTGAATATGCTTAGAAAAACTAATTTTTTTTCATATCATAATAATGTGCATGTGATAGATGATGTGTATTATTCTGGCCTTTGCTGTGGATCATTGATGCAGTTGTTTAAACAGATGCGCAAATTTGCACTCAAATTGTTAAATATAAAGGAAACATTGTGTGTTCACAATGTGTGTATAAAAAGATAGATAGATACTTTATTGGTCCCCAAGGGGAAATTCAAGGTCGCAGCAGCTTAAAAAAAATCACACACAACATATACTACAGTGTACACAGGATGATAAGAAGCAGATCAACAAAACATGACTAGATCAACATTACTAAAAAAAACAATAGAATACCAAGGGTAGAGATGCGCATGAATGTACTGTAGTCCAGTATGAGGTGTGTGTCAAGGTAGTAGTGCAAATGAGTCCAGTAGTGCAACAGTGCAAGGTTAAAAGTCTAGTGACCAGCAATAAATATGTGCATATGTAAAATGGGCAATAAAAAATATAAGCATAGCAATTTAACAGTTCTAGTATAAGTATATGGACAATAGATAAAAATAAAAATAGCCTAAAAATATAAAAATTACAGCATCAGTGCAGGGATAAGTCATATACGGGTTCCTGCATCAGTCAAGTATGAAGGTCAAGTATCAAGTTACAGTTATTGTTATTGGTCAAGTATGAAGTATAAGGAGGGGTTGTGCATGTGAGCTAATGTAGCCAGTAAGGTCCATAGGCAGTGTCAACAATACACAGTATTGTAGAAAAATGTCTTGTAAGTGTATAAAAGGGTTAAGGTGCAGATAGACTATGCAGTATTATAAGTATACTATACGTTTTACAAATGACTGATACATAAATAAACAACTGTTATAATTACAAATAATTAACATTTTCATGTTTTAAGAAAACTCAATAAAACTCAGTGAAATCTTCCACTCTACAATAACAGCAGGAACTCCACAAGAGGGCAGTCACAATCCACTCATTCTTCATCTCATTTGAACACTGCTTAGTGAATGAATGATGTGAGAACTGTATGCGTGTACTGTATGTGTTGGCAAATGAACCATGTTGATGCTCATGCACGTTCAAGACCTCAGTGACAAATGACAAATGTTAATATCTGCCGTCAGCTTGAACAGACTGTTCCTGAACTAGTTGAACTATTTGCATGTACTATAAATGCTCATGCATGTTCTGGGGCGCAGTGACAAACATACACAATTCTGTTAATATCTACTTGCACTACTTTGTGTTAAAGGCCCACTATGCAACATTTTTCATTTAATTAATCCGTTTCATACTGTTTAGGATGCTAAAATGAGTCATTACACCGCGAACGAACGGTGTAGAATGCGCCACTGTGGCCTACAACGGTAGATACAGCACTTGCAATGTTCAACAGCAGCGGTCCGCCTCCAATAGAATGCAGTGCAATACAATGCAATACAGCGGTCTTTAGAGGGAGCTTGAGAAAGAAAAAAACAGAACGTTGCTTAGCCCCTCTTTAATATCCACTGTCAACTTGAACTGAGTGTTCCGGAATTAGTTGAGCTTTGATGATACCCTACAAAAAAGATGTTTAAAATAGATAAACCAAAAAAATATTTTGGTGCTCACTACTAAGCATGTAGATTTATTACAGTGAAATACATACTGCATGTAGGCCTATTTGCCGTCTTTAGCCTACTTGCATCCAAGATGTAAGCGTTTCTATAGCTGCACCAACCATGGTTTAGGCACCGTTTTTAGCTGCACCCCTGTGGAATTGTGAGGCTGTTTGGTTGAACTGAGGGCGAGCCGCTGGTGTACTCCAGGGCTATCTCACTGCTCGTGCTAATTATCCCACCGCTCTCTGTGCTCCGCGCGGCATGAGAATGTTCTTCACGAGTATCAGACCTCCCTAAACACTCTCGTTTTCTTCCAATTGTTAAGCGGTGCAGTGAAAAGATAATTGTTTTGTTTGTCTGCATTTGAACACAATGCCAATTAAGCTGGGTCTGTGCGCATTCTGTGTAAATTCTATGTAAATAAGATGCTCCACATTCAATTATCGTACCGTTATCCTCTCAAGGTTATCCACCCAATCAAGATAATGATTTTTTTTTTCTTTTAAACATTGTTGATGCATTCAGCCACCTACCAAATATGCAGCAGCTTTCAAAAATAAAACAAAAAATGACAATTAAAAAATTTAACAAATGCAGACAGATATTGAACATCTCGGCTGAAGTCAAGCACAGTTCCCAGATCATTGGTTCGTAGTTAAATAAGACACCGACTAAAGGCAGAATGGAAGTTACAGATGGACTGAGCAGGTGGTGGGAATTTTTCGGGCTTGTCTCCCAGATAAGAGACCAAATCTGATTGGTCGATGGGCCTGTCCCTCAGGATGAATTCATATCCTGGCGCTGAAGCGTGTGCACCTGCTCTGAGTCAGATCGACCTTTGGTCTTCATCTGGAGCTCAGCCCAAGGTTGGTGCGGTGTGTTTTCTCCAACCACAACAAATAGCGCATACTGTACCTTCAGTGAGGTTAGTAGGAGTTAAGTTTACAGCAGTGTTGTTTTGTTGCTTTTGGACACTGGGGAAAAGAGTTTTAACTGCAGGTGCATGCTTCTAACAAACACTTTGCACTTCAAAAGCAAATAATGAGAGAATACTTGGCTAATGCCGTTTGAGAGAGAGAGAG
>JAGFZM010000317.1:784102-794900 GCA_017657215.1 Limnothrissa miodon | reverse complement strand
GTGTGTGTGTGTGTGTGTGTGTGTGTGTGTGTGTGTGTGTGTGCGCGCGCGCGCGCCTGTCCTCACACACCTATATACTGGCAGAAATACTCTAAGATCTAGACCAGGGGTGGGCAAACTTTTTGAGTCGTGTGCCACAATGGGTTATAACATTTGATTAAGGGGCCGTGTCAGGGACAGACAGATATAGTGTTTGTGTGAAGTAATATAAATGACATGTAAAGTCCATGATATTTCACAGTTTTGGCCTTAAATAGGTTGTAAAGCATGGATATGCAGGGCTTTTAAAAAAACAATGCATTTATTAACAGCAGTTTGCAGACATTGCAGGGAAAATACTAAATAAAGGTTTAATAATATTATTTAATATAATTTTGAAACATTTGGCGGGCCACATTAAAAAGCCAAACGGGCCGTATATGGCCCCTGGGCCTTAGTTTGCCCATGCCTGATCTAGACGGTGAGCCCTACACCTAAATCAAGACTGTCAAAAACAAGTCTTTGGGCCCCGATGTGTCCCTTTGCCTTATTTCATGCACCCCAGAATTATGTGGCTTGATTAAAAACAAGTTTATAACATAAATAAGAAAATCTTATTGTGCCTTATTGGTCAAAGTAATGGCCTACTGGTAGGTCCATAGAACTCCTGTATGAGGTAGTCAAGTATGAGGAGGTCAGAGCACAGACATACTGTATAAGGGTTGTGCATTTTCATCACACAACTATTTGTGCTCACGCTTAACAATGAGCTATGGCAGCCCACTAAGGACAATCCTATTGCTCATATTGCTTAGTGGTAAAAATGACTTGGAGAAAAAAAAAAAGAAAAACCCCTAAACTAGATATTCAGAGAGTCCCTAAAACCAGTGCAACCACTGCAAGGGCACTACTCACATGTTTTACAGCTGAAGAGGAGGAGATGAGAACATGTATTCTTGTCACCCAACCATGCTAAAAGATGAGCTATGGCAGCCCACTAAGGACAATCCTATTGCTCTTATTGGACCAGTGGTAAAAACGCCTGATCTTGGTCATATTCCAAGAGGCCTAAAACCAGTGAAAGGGCACTACTGACATTAGCCGAGGAGGCGGCACACCAATAGATCCAAAATCTCAGCTGTGAGAAGAGACAGAGTTTAATGGGGGATAGGAACGAGACATGTCCTATCGGTAATAGACTAGTAAATTAGCTCAGCCTCTCGTCATTAACTATGGATAAACAATCAGTGATCAGTGAGGGCATCTCAGACCACTGAAGTAATCACAGTAATGCGCTTACAAACACACACACACACACAGGCCCACACACACACTCATAAACACCCACTTAATACACTTTGGTTCAAATCCAAAAAGGGAATAAGATCCCATCAGACTATAAATGCTGCTGGCAAGATATAAATCGGAGATCATTCATTCATCAGCTCTCCCCGTGTGACCTCCACATTAGTCACTGGCATTGCCAGATGACAGGAAAACAAGAAAACCCACTTTGAAGCTAAAACAATTACTTATTTTAATGATATTGACTGCAGGGGATAATAATGACCCTGATTCCCAATGGAATATTCTGTGAAATGTCACAAGACAAGGTCAACGGTACCACCTGAGACACTGAGACATTGTCAGTCCACTACACACACACACACACACACACACACACACACACACACACACACACGCACACACACACACAAACACACAAACAACTGTATGCTAACTTGATCAATTCATCTTTAAAATGTAATCAATTAACCGATCAATCAACAATTTAGATACAATTATATAAATAAATGTAAAACTACAAAGTGAAAAAAAACTGTCTTCTGAATAATACAATGTTGTGCTAAGGATCTGAAGTATACATGTTTGTAGTTATGTATTGTTATTGAAAAAAGACACTTATCACCTAATGAAAGATCACATTTGTTTGCCTTAAAGAAGGGCTAAGCAACATTCTGTTTTTTTCTCTCACGAGCTCCCTCTAAAGACCGCTGTATTGCATTGTATTGCACTGCATTCTATTGGAGGCAGTCCGCGCTGCTGAACATTGCAAGTGCTGTATCTACTGCTATAGGCCACGGTGGCGCATTCTACTCCGTTCGTCACCGTGTAATGACTCATTTTAGCATCCTAAACAGTATGAAACGGATTAATTAAATGAAAAATGTTGCATAGTGGGCCTTTAAGAAGTTGCCAGGCACTATGCAACATGCATTGTGAAGTTTGCACAAAGTACAAGTGTGTGTGTGTGTTTGTGTGTGTGTGTGTGTTGTGTGTGTTGGGTATATGATCTAAGGTGCCAGGTGGGGTAAGAGGCAGCTCATTACATGGGTCTAATGGCCCAATTCCTCAAACTCTGTGTGTTGATCTCCCTGTGGAAAGGCTGGACCTGTGTGTGTGTGTGTGTGCGCATGTTTCTTTGGAGGCAAGCAGCCAGTTGCCGAATAATCGACCCCGTCCAAATGATGCAATATATCATTTGATAAAAAAATAATTAAAAATGAAACAAACAGCATGGTGGAGAGCTGGACTCCCCCTGCAACAGGCTCTCCACATGTCTTCAGAAAATCTCTTCCACAGCTTCAGCAAAGCATCAAACATCACACACTTGCATTGCAAGGATTGCATTGCAATCATTTAATAGCAGTTGCAGAAGATTGGTTCATGACTCCAGTGCAAAAAGTTATAGGCACTTTTATTTTGAGTTTCTTTTAGTTCTGCAGTACTGTAAAGACTAAACATATTAATCTATCTCTCACTTTATTCATCAATATATTAAGATAATACTGGATGTATCTATTATTCAAGAAGTCTCACTCAGATTCTTTGGCGTTGCCTTTCTGACTTGGCCAAGGCCCAAACAGCAGCTGAGCATCTTTCACGGCAGTAAATACACACGTCTAAGACAAAAATTATATTTTTTAGCTCAATCAAACACTTAATCAAGCTTAAAAAATATCTGAACACAAGCTTAAGAATGGCCCAGACCAACCTTATGAACGTGTGACTTACATAAGATATACTTACACAGCCTACAAACACGTCGGGAATGGTGTCGTCATTGTAAGTGAGAGGTTGACTTAAGGACTAGGCTTACTTAGCGATAAGAAGTTTTTGGAAAACTGGGCCCAGGTATGTGAGTCCTTCCATAAGTGCATCTGTAACACTCAAAAACAAAGTGTAGAGACGTGTCCCCCGTTCAGAAGCTATCCTCCACACATGTATAAATCAGCTGAATGAAGAGTTGTTTAATCTCCCAGGTATGTGAGCACAGTCCTTTCATGAGTGCATCCGTAACAGACAACACAAAGTGTGGAGACAAGCCCTCTGTTCAGAAGCTATGTTCCACACATGTATAAAACAGCCGAATAAAAAGCTTCAGAATTCCATTTAATTATTCAGGTCGGATGCTGAACATCCTGAATAATTCAGAAGGGGAGAAAATGTGTGAAAGTGCTAAATGCACACATTTGGGTCCCTGCAAAACATTAGAGCGGCACCCCTCCTGAACTTCACAAACTTGTTATCTCACCCAACCTAACTGCACCACCAATTTACCACCCCTAGAGGTCTGCTGGCTTTCGCTGGGAGCTCATCAAAACTCGGCAGCGTGTGTGTGCGTGTGTGTGCGTGTGTGCGTGTGTGTGTGTGTGCGTGTGTGTGTGTGTGCCAGTGTGTCTATGTGTGAGTGTGAGTCTGCTGTGTGTGAGTGTATGTATGTTGTGTTGTATTGTGTGTGTGTGTGCATGTGTGTAGAAAGAGTGGTGGCTGCGCTCGTGTAGCTGTTGCAGGGTGAAGGCCGTGTCTTTAGGGCAGAGGGTGAGATGACAGCCTGTGCCTGCGTCTGCCGCCTCACAGCAGGAGATCAGTCACTCGAAGCCGCTGCTTCACGGGGGGCGCGGCACTCTGGCAAAGGCTGTCCTCTTTCAGCACGGCATCAGCCAGAGAAAAGTCAAGTCTACCTTCCGGGATTAAGAGTGTGTGCACATCCATGTGTCAGCTGGCTGTGTGAGAGCCTGAGTGTGTGTGTGTGTGTGTGTGTGTGTGTGTGTGTGTGTGTGTGTGTGTGTGTGTGTGTGTGTGTGAGAGAGAGCCTGAGTGTGTGTGTGTGTGTGTGTGTGATAGAAAGAGAGAGTATAAGGGAAGACAGAAAAAGAGATGGAAGGCATTGTGATAGAGTTCAGATGAGAGTGTGGGAGTTTCTGTGTGTGTGTGTGTGTGTGTGTGTGTGACCTCCTCCGGCTCTGCCTATCTCCGGCGTGCGTCTCTGACAGCACATTAAGAAGTGCGGCGAGAGGCAGAAGAGGGTTCGGCTCATTGTGCGTCAGTCTTATCTGTGTCTTCCAGTGTGACTGGCAGCACGCGCGTAATTACAGCAGCCGGCAGCCCTCGGCCTCCTGCACACCCACTCCCAGCCACGGGGCACGGCAGCCTAATCACAGCACACACAAGAGACCCTCCACACACGCCTTGACATCCTGAGTGAGAGTGTGGGGGGTGTGCATGAGTCTGTGTGTGTGTATACGTGTGTGTGTGTGTGTGTATGAGTACGTTTATAAGTGTCTCTGCCTGTGTGTGGATGTGCGTGGGGTGCGTGTGTGTGTGCATGTGTGTTTAAGTTTATAAATGTCTCTATGCGCCTATGTGTGTGTCTGTGAGGTGTGTGTGTGTGTGTGTGCGTGTGGATGTGTGTGAGTGCGTTTATAAGTGTCTCTATGTGCCTGTGTGTGGATGTGTGTGTGTCTGTGGGGTGCATGTGTGTGTGTGTGTGTCTGTGGGGTGCATGTGTGTGTGTGTGTGTGTGTGTGTGTGTGTGGATAAGTATCTCTATGTGCAGTTTGTTTGGCCTACCAGCCAGGTTTTTTTTAAGTGTAAATGCATGCAGTGTATATGAAGAAAACAATGGGCTGGTCCTTTGTGCGTACAATTAGAACTCCGACTTCACTCATCTAATTCCTCTTCGTTCTAATCATCAGTTTGCTTTCTACTAGGTTTCTCTTTCCCACGCAAAACCCTTTTCCTCCACCAGAGGGCACTCTTTGCTTCACTAGGGAGTGGGCACTGTTGATGTTCTTTGACCCTATACAAATGCCCAGTGGCTCACAGAGCACATGCCCTAACATGTTGGCATCCACCCCCAGGACAAAGCCGGGCAGGGATAAGACCCTTCCTCTGACAAACAGCCACCAGAACTGTCTGGAGTCAGCGGCTGAAAATTGTTTGGTAAAAATAGCCCAGTCCATCCGTTTCCGTGTTTACACAATTTTATCAGCTAACTGGACAGTGGCTTAGTCAAAAAAACAATTTAAATGACAAATAGAACATTGGAAAAACATGCACTGCAAACGGTTCTGTTCATCCTGCATAGCATAGAGAAATGTAAACATTTTCTCTCTCTCACTCAATCGGCATGGCAAAGTTGCTGTCGCTGCTAAACAGCTTGCATTGGATGCCATTCCCAGAGGAAGAGAAGAAAACAGTGACAATCATCATGCCTCTCCACCTACAAACCTGCTCCTGCCTCTCATACTCACACACACACACACACACACGCAAACCACACCACTCTCACACACACATGCATGCAGGGTTGCTCATACCCCTCATGCACACAGACACCTGCTCCTGGCCCTGAATCATACGCGCACACACACACACACACACACACACACACACCCCCTCCTGCCCCTCACACATGCACCTGCAGAGCTACTGCTTCTGAATCCAGCACAGAAAAAAAAGAAGAAAAAAAAACAAGCTCAGCACTTCAGATCCTTTAGTTTGTTTTCTCTTCCATTTGACCAGTGCGTGTTACAGCCATAGTTGAGTGACTGGGGGCAATTACTGTAAGTCTCAGTGCTGTAACAGAGTCAATTACAGGTGTAGTCAGCAACTGACCTGGGATCAGGTCCAGATGTGTTTGAATTGAAGCCAAAGGCACAATGCACTCTGAGGAGACAATACACACACACACACACAAACACACAAACACCTGCCCTTTACAGACACACACCTCTCAAGACTCATGCATGACTCACACATACTCACACACACACACACACACACAGCAGCAGCTGAGGGTCAGTTTCAGATGTGTTTGAACTGAAGCCAAAGGCCCTCTGAGGAGACACACACACACACACACACACACACAGCAGCAGCTGATCCTGGGTCAGTTTCAGATGTGTTTGAACTGAAGCCAAAGACACTCTGAGGTGACCATTCGTAGAGCTGCTCTGAGCTCAACAGCGGCGGCTGGATTTGAATGTGAATGCGTCATTTGCATCTGTTCAAGTCAAATCTAATTCAAATGGAGATGGATGTATTTTCAAACTCAGAGGTCGAGCTCACACGTGCAGACACAGGGGAGGTTGCAAATAATAATAATGAAGGGAGGTTTTGTTTGGAGATTTTTGAAATGGAAATGAGTGTGACACTTGTGGTGATAAAGATTTTTTTATATATTATTAGGCTATTTTTATTTTTATCTTATTGTCCATACACTTATACTTGTTAAATTGCTGGTCACTAGACTTTTAACCTTGCACTGTTGCACTACAGGACTCATTTGCACAACCACCTTGACACACACCTCATAATGGCCCACAGTAGATTCATGCGCATCTCTACCCTTAGTATTTGTATTCTACTGTTCTTTTTAGTAATGTTGATCTAGTCATGTTGTTTTGTTGATTCGCTTCTTATCATCATGTGTACACTGTAGTGAATGTTGTGTGTGATTTATTTAAGCTGCTGGGACCTTGAATTTCCCCTTGGGGATCAATAAAGTATCTGTCTATCTATCTGTTTTTTGATGCATATTCTGCTGGGTGGCAGGGGGGAGGAAGGTCAGGACTAATGTTACTAATGAGAATTAGACTGCGTTGACAAAGGTCTACAGTGTCTTTATGCATACTCTAATGGGGTGGGGGTGGGGGGGGGGGGGGCAGGACAGACAGCGTGCAGTAAGTGTGTCACTTGATAAATGTTGCTAATAAGAATTAGACTGTTTTGATAAAGGTGGTCATTGTTTTAAGCTTTTATGTTTATTCTACTGAGGGGTTGGGTGAGGGGTGGGGGGCCATGTAGCCAATACAGCGTAAGTTCAAAGGTCATTAAACCCTGACTGTTCCACTATGACCTTCTCTGTTTTAGAGAGAGACTAAATGGCCGCACGGATAAGAAGAAACACAGAAAGGAAGTTGAGAGAAGGGAGATGCACGGCTGGGGTGGTTTTAAAATATATCTTTATATTGTTTCTAGATATGCATTAGTGGGTTGTTTGGCATTGTTACTAGGCAACCCAGATCAGCATAATCTCTGGCTGTATGTGAATCCCCTTGAGTCCTAAACAGGGGAGGGGGACGGTTGAGAGAGCAGGGGAGGCAAACAGGACTAAAAACACTGAGACAAGAAGATTTAGGAAGGAAATGGCCTAGTAACTGCACTGCTGGCTGTACAAGATGTGGTTGACAGCTGACACTCCAAAACTCATCTCAGACTTCAACTCCTAACCACACACACACACACACACACGGGATGAAACACTCCCTTTCAGAGTGGGCCACACTCCATCTCCTTCTCTATCTCTTTCGAAATGGTTGCAGTCACAGTCACACACACACACACACACACACACACACACACTCCCAGTCACTGAGTCAGGTACCAGAATTCTCTCAGGTGAGCACAGAAACTCATGCTCACACTGCCTCACCTGTCACCTGTCCGCATCCAGGACTACCTGGTTTTGCTGTCCGTCATGGAGGCTTTTATCTGTCCTCTGCTCCAGCCGAGCCTGCTTGATGCAAATGCTGTCCTGGTCACCATCTGGTTTTCCCATCTGGTCTCCCATGTAGCTGCAGGTCAGCGTGGCATCCACAGCTATGGGTCCCTACTGTGTAACCTGGTACTGCTCCAAGTGAACGAGACATCATCATTCAGTCAGACGTCAGAGGCATCTGTGCATGCTTGTTAATGTAGGGTTGGACACAATATGACATAAGTTAAGATGAACTGCCACACAACTAAGAAAACAGCAATGGTAGACATGTGAATGTTTTAAATGATTTAAACTGCACGTAAGATTTCCATGAGCCCTGCCCTGCCACATAAACAGTATACGTAGCTTAATTAATTAGTCAGTCATCAGAAATCTCTTTCTGTCTGCTCGAGGTATACGCAGTGGTAAATATACTGTATCACTTACTGCATCATGTAAATGGATAATGATAGCAGTACAAAATGAAATACAACAGACAACCATACAATTAATTGCACAAGAGGCTAGATGTTTGACCACGGGGGGCTGTTTTGTAATTGATAATCCACAGGAGCATTGCCCACGGTTGGCGAGTGTTCAACTTCTACCCGTCATCTACCAGCAACAGGTAAATATTTCATTTCCTGTGGTCTTGGGGTCTTCATCAGATGGTGCCACAGTTGCCATGGCAACAGAAAAGCCCTAAACATCTATCATGCTTATTGGCCTAGCAAAGAGGGAATAAATAAATGAATAAGCAAAAGTAGCCAACAACAACAATGACCATCTGTGTGCCGGGCTAAATCAACAAATCTATCACTGGCACCAAAAAACAGACATAATTGGGCACAAGAGATTCAATTTGTCGTCATGGTTACTGAAAGGACTGTTTACAGTGCACAGACATGTTTTCATCTTTTTCTGTTGCTTTGGATACAACATTACAGAAAAAGACGAAGGGCCTATGCCCTTAGTGACACCTGAACTATTTTATTATGACGTCTTGCTAATAAGAATTGGGCTTTTGACAGCAATATTTCTAGGGTGAGACAATGGATTCTTATTCTTCATGTTGAGCAAGACAGGGTAAGTCATTGTGGATGGATGGTTGGATGGATGGATGATAGACAGAGATATTATTTATTTTTACACATTTTATGATGCATTTAATAAAATGAAGACTGTCTTGTATTTATTGATTTCCTCTAACTGGACTGAAATAATTATCATGATTTAGGTTAATCTGTGTCACACTTTATTAGAACAAGTGGCTATAGGACTCAAAGTTTAGTGTTTGACTGTTTGTTCCTAGCCAGTCCTATACATTAAAACAGGAATGGGGGAAGAGAAAGACAGATGTTTGCAAATGGTGCCCACATCTTTGGCTAATCATACCTCTCCAGTTTTCATGTTTCACACCACTGCACAGTGGTTTTGACATGGACAAATATTTTGTTTGTGTTTCCCTTTTTCACGTGAAATTCCACTTCAACACTACAATTCCTCTTCAGCCAAATGTGTAATTACAGGTCTCCAAAACATCACTGGATTAGCACAGAGTTGCTGAAGCACGTTATTAAGCAAAGTTGTTAGCATTTAGCCTAGCTGCCACTAGAATTGCATTGCAAATTGCCAGTCAAGCAGCCCCATAAATAATTCAGTGCACAACAGTTTTGTTTAGCCAAATTAAATTTGGGACTGATGTAGCAGTCTATCAGACACCAAAGTCCTTGTGATTTACTAAATTACATGCAATATTCTGTGTCGCCAGTTTATGCAAAACATAAACACAACGTGTCATGGATGCCATAGAGTGGCTGGAGAAGCAATATCAACTCAATCACACACACTCACTAAAACACATGATGTAATCATGATGACCCATCCAGTATTTGTTCACACTAAGCAAACTGACTCAACTGTGGTACAAGAACACACCACACAATACATGCTAATAAATTTATGAATAAATTGAAAGTTAAGCGTTTCTGAATTTCACATTTTTGTATGCTTTCTTTTTTGTGCAGTTCCCTTTTCTGAGTCTAAAACATATTTAGGATTTGCACCATCTGCAATCTATCCACCATCTGCAGTTTAACAATTCTCAGACTAGTCAATTAGTATGATAACTTAAAGGGACCTTAATGTGGGAAGGACGATTACAATAGTCTGAGGTTCACATCCCACTTCAGTCAGTGGGAAAGTAGGAAGCCAGGTGGATGTCAGACATCAGAGGCAGAGGCCTCTGAAAGGGAATCGAACCAGAGTAAACACAACGTCCATACACACATATAGTACCACTATATATAAATAGGGCGACCTGCAGGGTGCAGCTGCTTGGTCGGGGTTGTCATAAACTCCCCTAAACTTCCCAGACTTTAATTCAGACATGAGAAAAGATTCAAACCACCAACTCTGCACATAAGCCTGCAGTCTTACCAGGTGAGCTACCAGACCGCCATACTGTAGATTCTGAAGCATTTACATTTACATTCATGCATTGAGCAGACGCTTTTATCCAAAGCAACTTACAAAAGAGGTTAACAATCAAGCACCAGAAGGCCCCTTTCTCCCAGACTTCGGTAATTCAGACACAAGAAAAGATTGCATATGAGTTACCTGGGATTCAAACCACCAACACTAAGTACATAGCCTGCGCTCTTGCCAAGTGAGCAACCAAACCACCACAGGTACTGAAGCACCACAGGGCCACTTTTTCCCAGACTTTACTAACTCAGCCATGTATGTGCGCACGCACACACTCACAGGTTGTCGGGTACTCTGAAGCCGTGTGGTTAGTTTAGTCTACCTCTGTTAAGTAAGCTGTAACTTATTTAAATTCACTTGAATGCAGGAAATGCAGGACATTTTAAAAATTTCTGGGGGAGGGCAGATCACACACAGGTGAGGCTCATCAGCAATTAGCCAGCAGGACTCCAGTCACACCCGTAACTACAGACAGAAATAAACAGCAGGACTCCAATCGCACCCGTAACTAGAGACAGAAATAAACAGCAGGACTCCAGTCACACC
>JAGFZM010000317.1:737275-750174 GCA_017657215.1 Limnothrissa miodon | reverse complement strand
GGCTCTTGAGGCTTGGTTGTAGTGATCCACTCGTACGTTTCGGCTTCGAAACGAAAGAGAACGTTACGGATACTAACGTATCCTCGGTTCTCTGAGTGAGAAGCCGAAACGTACGCTTCGGGCCTCAATCGCCGACGCTGGCGAGCTTGGCAAAGAGGACCTGAAGCGTAAGCGCAGTCTTTATATAGACTTTCTGACGTCACGCAGGGCTGTCTAAGTAGTTGCCTGCGTGTGTCAGTGCGCTTACTGCCCTTTTTTCAAAGGGTTGGTTGAAAATGACTTCAGAAAAGCAGGAGATGATAGGCATCATCCACTCGTACGTTTCGGCTTCTCACTCAGAGAACCGAGGATACGTTAGTATCCGTAACGTTCTGACTGTTGTGCCTACATAAATTTACCAGTGGTCACATGTGTGTGTGTGTGTGTGTGTGCGCATGTGTATTGATGTGTGTGTGTGTGTGTGTGTGTGTCTATGACTCAGGTCTTCATGTGCATGGGGAAAAAAAAACATTAGGCTAAAAGGGAGCCATCTGCACATACGGCCGTGTACAGTACAGTACATTACATGTGTAGTCTCAAAGTCAAAGGACAAGCAGTGGGGTGGCCTACCATGCCTCTCTACTGCCATGAGTCATCAGCTAAAACCCACCGCTGCGTCATTGGCTCCCCACCCCCATCCCTTAACATCTGCAGACCCCAGCCAAAGCCGTGAGCCTGTGCCATGATGACACTTCAAAGGAAGCTCCCTCCCTCCCTCCTCACCCTTGCTCTCCTCCTCACATCGATTGGCGCTTCTCGAAAGCGTCCCAGCTCCACGCAGGCACGTGGCTGACTCCTCACCCGTCTCTCGTGGCCCTTGCTTGGGCTTTGATGTATGAAGGGTAATGGGAAGGGCTGGCTGCCTGGTTGTCTACTCTACTGAAGAAGTAATACCTGCTCTCCCCCTGACCTCAATCTGACCACTGGGCTGTGCTAATTATTCCCCCTAATTGCACGCTAATCGCTGTAAGAATTGCTTAGGGGTTTCTGAGCAGGTAAACAGAGGCAGGAAGGCTGAAGTGCGCTTATTGAGGTCATTTTTCTGTTTTGGGTGATTGCAGTCACATTACTGAAAAAAAAAGAAAAAATGTGTGAAGTGACCTAGTGTTTTTGTTTGAAACTTCAATCTCTGGCTTTTGGAATTAATGAAATAGCAGGTTATACAACCTTGAGATTCTCATTTGAATGTTAACTATTTTGTTTAAAGGTTTCACTGAATAATTTATACTTCTTGTATTCATAATATATCTTGTCCTGGCAAACATCTCGTTTATGTTCAGTTTTGCAAAAATAGTTATTGAACAGTAGATTTAGCGTCTGCTAAATGCATAAATGTAAATGTAAATGTAGATTTATCAGATGATTACTTCGGCACCAAACAGTAAACAACAGTGAAAGTAGCAAATTGACCAATTTCTTGCTTGCACTGTATTTTACTTGCTATGCAAAACACTCAATCCTCAGGAAAATATGCAGAAACAACTTTTTATGACATTTTCCAAAGAAATATCTGCTAAAAAGCAAATTGAATGCCATTGTCAAGCCAAAAAATGTGTGTCCATCGAGTCAGACTTATGCAAGGCAGTAAAATAGATAAAAGAGTACAGAAGTGTGTACTCAACCAGACTGAAGAGAAGAGAAGCATTGCTCCATCTGTGGTGTGGTGGTGGTGTGATTTGATTGGCCCATTTGAAATCTCAATGAAGGAACATTCTGATTGACTGATCAAGTCTGCACAAACAATGCTGCCCTTTTTTGTCTCAGTGAGAATGCTGTAAGCGTTAGTCTGAGAAGCTAGACGATGACATTTAAATGTATAGTCTGGCTATGACTGGCAGACCAGCTCAATCCAAGATTGGAGGCAATCACAGGCTACATCACAGTGCAAGTGGCACTTTGTCATCTGCACACAATGTTAAAGAAAACAATGTTCCAGTCTCATGATCACTGAATACTCAGAGACCATCCTATTCTTCTGAGGAGAGAAAGAGAAAGGGGGGAGAGAAAGAGAGAGAGATTGAGAGAAAGACAGATAGACTTGGGGATGCAGTGTGCACACAGAGCTGTTCGGTTCCTATCCCTCTGAGAGAGAGAGAGAGAGAGATAGGGGGGAGAGAGAGAGAGGCATAGATATTTAATCATTCTGTTCATCACCTTATAACAGCCTGTAAAGGTTGTGTTGAATTGACATGTAATAATTTGACATAAACAAAAGTAGCAGTATGCAAGCTAATATGGCACACGGTCACTGTCTGTAGGAAATTGCAGAAGTGATGAGCACACGTGATTAAGAACACTTCGAGGAAAACATTAAGCTTCAACTTATTGCGTGTTAATTATCTGCTACCTTTGTGTGATTCACTTATTTAACCTTGTGATACTCAATTAACTATCATATGGTAACATCACAAGGATATTTGCATGTTTTAGAAAAGGGACTATAAAAAATTTAATTTGATGCACATATTCAAATGGATTGTGTTAGACTTGCATTAAAACTGTACCGTGAACAGAGCTTCACCAAATCAATGAGATGTCGGAGAACTTTTTTCTCAAATGAGTGAATCTGGCCGTGTTCTATCCTGGGCATCTGTAGGCACCACTACACTCTGCATCTCACCTTTTCATTAAAGACACTTTTGAAAGAACTAATGCATATTTCATAGTGCCACACTAATGGACGCCGTGAGAGAAAAGAAAGCCACAGAAGGTGGTTCTCTGCATATACTGATTCAAGTAATACATCTCTTTATTTTTAGCGCACTTGTATTGTCCACTCTCTAAAGAGAGTCTAGCCAGTGGAGGCTAGTTTTGAGCCGTCACTTAGCTGACTCAATGTCAGTCAGGATTGCCGTCGGACAGCAGCAGAGCATCATCAACAGCAGCACATCACGTCTCTAGCGTGACTGCCGGCTCTGATTGGAGACAAAGATGAAAACATGATGGAGGGGAAGATTGCCCTCTGCACAGTGCGATCGGGCATATGACTATATAATACAAGGGACCGTTGGCTTCTGCACAAACAGTTTGTGCTATTCACACACTTACACACACACCCCGCCCCCCCACACACACATAAACACACACATACACACACAATGACAAATACACACACTAAGCCATCCACCCCTATGCACCTTCAGTAGAGAAATTAGCAAGGAATATAACTGTAAAGTTTTATCCTTAAAATGACATTTTTCTATGTGCGGTCTCCAAGGCAGATGTCTAATCTTCTAATGAATGTGGTCCATTCCCCCTTCACTGTTCTTGGCCACAATGTTCTCTCTGGCACCATCACCGTGTACCCAGTCTTGCATGAGGACACAAATTAGGGGTTGTCCTGGAAAATAGTAAGTAAGATCACCACCTCCTTGGCACCGTCTTGTACATGGTGTAAATATCAAGTCATTGCAATCTGGCCATTATCATCTGACAGTGTGGTTTGAAAATACTAGTTGAAAATTATTTCTATTCCAGCTAAAGTGCTGCAGAAAGCTTCCTAATAGCACCCCAAGTTTTCTGTCTTTGACAGTTACGTTCAGCAAACAAGCCTTGCTAGGATAGAATAGGATAGGGGAAGAATTTTCCAGTCATATGTTAACCTTGAAGTGAAAATGTAGTTTTTTTGTTTTGTAGGGTTCTGAGTGACTCACTGCAACCTTGTACAGCACAGCACACAAGTACAGCTGCATTTTTAATCGCCGTCTCTTCACAGTTTAACGTGAGACCTCAAGGACTCCTAAAACTTGTAGTTCCACTCATTAAAAGTCAGCAGTGAGCGAGTCCTCAGCTTTGTTCTGTTCTGAATGGCCACATTTTACTGTCGCACGTTTTATGTGGCGTCTCGTTCTGGGTGGGAGTCACATACGATAGTCACAATGAGTCACCAGCATCCTTGGATTCCAGTCGGTTCCTCTAAGGGCCACTGACGTATTCGTTTATCCGTTGCCTACGTCCTACCCATCACCTTCAGCACACAGACAGCGGCAGAAAGTCAGAGATGAGGAGACATTTACAAAGGATTTAAGGTAAATAAAAATGAAAGAACTCTGATACTGTGCCCTACACTGGAGAGCTATATGGGCAAATTAAGGGAAAGTGATTTTCTTGTGACAGAGAGATGGCAGATGTACTATTGACATATCAACATCAGACACAAAAACCCAGACTTTCAATGATCTGGTTGCAAGAAGAAAGAAGTATAGAGATATATGTTTTTTTTTTAAACAGAATGACACATCAGTGTGTCTCAAGAAGATATTTGAAAGCAGTAATAAAACAAACAGTATTATCTTCCTACCCTGTCAGAAACACAAGAGACTTACAGAGAGAAAATAACAGAGAGAAAAAGCAAGACAAGGGAAAAAAGAGAGATGGGGAGAAGGTGTGACCAATGTGACAGTCAAAGACTTTGTCATTCTTTTAGGAACAACTTTTTCCCTCAAGTTCCCTCATATCTCTCGTAGTCTCTCAATGATGTTGCAGTCAAAAATTTGCCTCATCTCTCAAGTAATCCAGTAATTACATGAAACCTGACACTTTGTTGGTGAAAACCAATTCATCCTACGGCCTGAAGTCGCCTAACTTCTGTAAATTTATATGATTAAGATTCTGTTGGTCCTGTAACAGTCTCTACGACAACCATGAGTTTCTTCAGCATCAGAATATTTGCTTCCACACCTTTTCCCAGGTAGACGTGAGATCAACCGTGTTGTTCTGTCTTTTATATGGGCTTTCATCCACTTCAGAGAGAGCAGTCCAATGAAGGGATTTGCCAAGTTGCCCCTTGGCACAAATTACATGCTGGTAAACATCTTTTGATGCTTCTAAGTAGCTTTGAATGTGAAGTGATTGGTCACATAACAGAGTGTTTACAAAGTAAGTTGCTTTATTAATTTGGAGATTAACCAAACTTAGAATATTCCCTTTCATGAAAGTCACATGCTTCAGTCAACAAAAGTCAAAATGGGTATGACCTGTTTCACACTCTTTGTTTAGGCTTTACACACTGCTTCACAGTCCATCTCCTTGACAAAAAGGCTGTAATGTGTGTGTGTGGAGGGGGGTGTTGTATGATTTGTTTGTGTGTGTGTCTGTGTGTAGATTATCACATCAGACATACATGTAAGTTTTGCTTTGCAGAACAGAAAAAGAGAGAAAAAATGCAGTTGAAGTTGAGTAAACACTTCAATAAAGTTTCCCACTGCATAATGAGTTGCTTTAACAGACATTTAAACTACCTCTTCAGGACTGTTGGCCTGACGCCATATCATGGTTACAGTACAAAAGTATGAGAGCTTGTGCTTATCATAGACACATTTGTAAATAAGTTTGTTGACAACACCTCTTTCTGTCTTTCTCTCTCTGTGCGTCTTCAGCCGACTCTAAGGACTACTGTCCTTGACACCCAGAGCAATGTAATGGTATGCACTGATGCCTAAGTCCATGTGTAACACTTTGACGTTATGGGCATTATTATGGGATTTACGGGCATTATTGCATTATCACCCCCATTCTACTTCAAATCTGTGTCATTGCTGTATTTGGCTCATATCTCTATTGTACACAGCAGTCAGTCACAAGAAAACAATGGTTACCTCAGTAATGCTGCAAAAGTCAATGTAGCCTACTTCTTGTTGAATTCATTACATGTACATAATGTTGATAGTCGATAGCCTATTGTGTACTAATTTCTATTGTGTTGATGCCCTTCATGTGTCCATAGTACTTCTTGCACTGTATGTTTGTATACTGATGGATGTCCTTGTTGCAAAACACCCACCAAAGTCAAATGAATTCCTTGCATATGCAAGTATACTTGGCTAATAAAACCAGATTCTGATTCTGATAGACAGTGTTATATTTTAACATACCAATATCATACAACAGAAAGGCCAGGTAGCCCAAAAATCTAGATGTTCCCTTAGCAAATTGTTGCTCAGCCATTTTGTCTAGACCACATCATAAGGCCTTTGTTTTTCACCAAGGCTTAGTCAAAGCAATCACGATGCTCTATCTTCGTAGATAGTCAATTGATGGGCTTAGCAAAATGAGGCCAGGCCTGTGATGAAGCAAAACAAGTGGCCAAGGAACAGCGCCCATTTGAATCACCTGTGGCATCGACTTTGGACGAGTTAGATATGGGCTTTTCTTTGAAAATTGAGCAAAAAAGGCAAGTAATTTGTCTCGAAAAAGGACAAAATTGTTGTTTTGCTCTGATTAGTCTTACTGCCATCCTACTGTGTGCAGAAGCCATTTTAAAAGACTACTGCTGTTTCCGCTCCAAGGATTGAGCCCTGCCTATCATGCAAAGGCCAGACTATACATTTAGATGGGACAGTCTGGCTTGTAAGGCTTATAAGGCCTTACATATTGTAATCTGCATATTATATTGCATCATTATATCACCAAATGAATACAATTATTAGATATTGACATATTAAGGCATTGAAAACAGAACCAGTAATGTTATAAGTAAAGTTGTAAGGGTTGTGTGCAGTAAGCATAGTGCATGATTGTGTTCCTCACTCAAAGGCAGCTGTCAGTCAGTAAATGAGATCGGTGATGCTAAGCTAGACCGTGGTGTCCTCAAGGACGCACGATTTCTCATTCCGCAGCTGCGGCACACTCTCAGTCCCTCGTCATGGGTGCGGAGTGATGTGGTGTCAAGGCTTTGCAACAAGATGCCGGCTGCTTATCTTAATTGTATGCTGATGGAAAACTACAGTATGCTCACCAGCTAATGAGAAGTAAACTTTTGATCCAATCTTTTATGTAGCGAGCTCCAGTCATTCAGGAATCAAGACATGCAAGCTTATCTGGAGCTTTACCAACTAAATCCATCAGTAATTGCAGTAGGCTGAGCTGAGAGCAGATTCCTACTCCACAGAAACTGGTATTCAAGAATCATATGGATCCTAGTGTCGACAGTACGCTATTGCTCATCTCCTAATTAACCGATATCAGAGAATTATTTTGATCAGCATAACTAGATTATTACAGCTTCATTTGCAGCTGTCTGAAAAATGTCCTATAAATCCATCATTAAGTCACTCGCCTTTTTGCCATTTTGATACACTATACCATGTCAATTGAAGGCAGCAGGAATTTCTCGGGTGTGTAAAATCGTTTAACTGTGATGCATACATGGTTTTGTTACAGAGGCCTCTGAAAGATTTGTTTTTAAATGACATAAATGCATTGAGAGAATCTGACAGCACAGTTGCCCATTGATACTGACAGTGAGAGAAACTGAAGAGGAGTATGTGTAAGGCAGAACTGAACTGAATATCTCAGCCCTTCCTTTTGAGAGTATTGGAATCAGAATCAGAATGCATTATTAAATTGGAATCAGAATGTATTCATTATCCTTCTCATAGCCGTATGCACTTTATGTTTCAGTAAGACCCCACTCAACTGTCTTACAACATGTTTTAGTTCATTCTATTCTTGCTGTTCCCATCATAAGAGATCAAGTGGAATATTATGTTCCAACCACCCAACCAACCCAACCCAACCCAACCTGCATGTTCTTGGGTTGTTTTTGGTGCTTTGCACTGTCAGCATTTATCATGCATCTAGCAGACCACACTGGCACTATTTATGGTCTGATTCAGTGCAATCCACGCTAACTGGGATGATCAATGCCATCTTCCGTCAACCTGGAACCGTACCTAAAGTCAGGCTATTTCCTTGTCTCTCCCTTGATGTACATCATTGTAAATAAAACACTGTTCCTGTTTTTTATCATTTTTGTCTAACTTCTCCTCGTCTCCTGTTCTAAAGATGTAACCCTTTAATTACTTTCACTTGGTTGTTATCGATTGTACATTCATACATAGTTTGATGGTAGTGTACAGTGTATACACTGTTTGTGATATCAAGTTAAACAGTTCGAGAGATCAGGACAGGGAGGATTAGAGAGCTGTGTCTATGTGCACTCCAAAGAGTCAATTAAAGCGCTAGTGATACAAGCAACTCTCTCTTTCACACACATGAAATGTTCCCTTTTTAAACACATTCTTTAGAAATCACTCTTCAAACTTAACAAAACAATTCCGTACACAAACAGCACTCTAAAAGAATGCCTTAAGCACTCAAAGGGAGGAGCGGGGGGGCGTTGAAAACCATTAATTTAACTCATAAATCAAGTAAAAATGACAAAAATATGTATGTAGACAGAATAGTTATAAAGACAGTGAAGTTCTAAAGCATAATGAAATCATAAACAGTATTGTTTACAACCCTCTGTTTTTAAAAATGGCATCCTGAGCCATCTCACAATCAATCTCTTTATTTCTCTTGTTTCTTTGGTTTCCTTTTGTCACTGAAAATAATAGCAGTCGTGTGTGTGTGTGTGGGGGGGGGGGGGGGGGGGGGGTTAAGGACAGAATAATGATGTGCAAGGCTTCTGTCGAGTCATTCTGCTTTGGTTACCTAATCATTTGTGTTCCCACACACTGACAGGAAGTGTTTTATGCTCCCAGATAAGAGCGCTAATGAGATTTTTAGGGGAAAAACAGAATAGAGACCAGACTGGAATCTCAAAAAAAAAAAAAAAAAAACTTGGGTTGGAGTCTAAGAACAGGGCAATAACTTTTATTACTTGTCACCATGCAATTAGATTGATCTAAGCCTCTATACATACATATAAATGTACAATGTATACATTATGTATATAATAATGAATAATTTATGAATGTTTAATCAGAATTTGTGGGTGATTTTATCAAGTTTTAAAGTACCATATGCTGGAGTCTCCTATGACTCTTCCAGCTTCCTGCGAAACACGGACACCTGCTTGGTTCTGTTAAGATTTTGTTCGGATGTTCTCCTGCAGATGAAGATCCAGATTCACTATAGGCAGTATAGTCCAGGAGCGTCATAGGTGACTCTGAAAACATTTAGCTACCCAATTGTGTTTAATTGGGTAGACATTGTAATGAAGTTGGGAGCACAGGCTGATCCACACTGTATAAAGCACAACAGGGCTCTCAACAGGTGGGCCTCAGCAAAGAGGGTAAAAAAAAACCTTCATCAGATATCAGCAACATTTACTTGAATCTCTAATATATGCGATGGAACCTGACAATGCTTACGGAAATTAAGATTTTAGATTGTTAGGTTTACAGAGTCACTGCTGCTGTCAAGCTCAGTTGGTACCAAAGAAGTCCGAGATACTGATGTTTTTGAGCTTCCAACGTTTGTGATCTTCCTTGCCAGTTAAGAAAGGAATTACAAACTTTGCTAATTTGGATCTGACATTTGCAATTAGTCTCTAAACTGCCTTTGCAGATCACAGTCTCTCACAGCACAGTCTCTTCACACCCCTCCTAAAGGAGTAGACAGTTTGACATTTCGAATTGACGTCAGAGTTGTTTTTATAGAAATGACAAAATGCAATAAATATTAATACACCAACAAAGATGTTCTGGACACCCTGTAAATAAAGATGTCACCCCTCATTTTTCCTTTTATTACTTGAGTTGGGTGTTGCATATTATGACTTATTTAACATCAAGTGTATAGGTGGCATAACTGAAGTTGTGTGGTAGCTGGCAATTATAAAAAATGTCTTGGCTCTTTTTTGTCTCTGGCTCTATGGAGTTCAAGTACAGTCTTCAGTAGCAGATTGGTTATAATGGTGTGCTAGCACTGGTAGTATCTACGTAGCAATAGGTCCTGAAAATTGTTGTTTTTTGTTGTTTAATCGTGAATGATTACATTCTGAAGCACTAAATATATTTTGGTTGAGTTCTTAAGAGTTTGGAGGAGGAGGAGGGGGGAGGGGGTTGAAACACTGACTTGACACTGACACTGACTTGTTCACTGACACTGATATAACTGCGCCAGCTTGTGAGACTAAAGGGTTCAAGAAGTGAAGTTATGTGTCAGTACTGGAGTCCTGCCAGCCACCCTCTGCTGCCTGTGTCTGATTTAGAAAGTTCACCGCCAGGTCAACTCGATTTGACTCAACAAACTGGGTGCCGTCACCTGTGAAATTACCTTCAGCGCCACTGCTTTCTCCTCCACATAAACCCTCATCAGCTGCTGCCACACAGATTGCTCACGACACAATTTGCAACATTAATACGTTTAAAATCACAGAGCTCCTCCTTATGCGGAGGGAAAATTACGATCATTATCTTCCCTGTGAACATCATAATGTTCGCCCATGAAGCACTCTTTTGATAAGAAGTGTCTGTTTTGATGCAATATTCACCCCAGACCCGTGTTTGTTAGCAGGCCACACGCTGCAAGATTAAATAGGTGTGAAACACAGCTTTGTATTCAATTTCACTCAAAATAAAAAAATAATAACTAAAAATTAGATTCTTTTCACACGGTTTGGCTTCTCCCAAAGGTCTACAACACAAATATTGTTGCCCTCAAAAAGTGAGTTGAAAGGCATCTGCTTGATTAGTCCCCAACGATGTTGTTCGCTAATTTGTTGCCTTTGAAGCCAGCATCATTTGGCATAAAAGTGTTTCTCCAGCTCAGAAGTAAATAAAAACAATCTGGGGAAAACTTTGCATAATTGCAGATCTGAAATATGGACTCATTACTTATTTGGACTGCAGTTTTGTTTTTGTTTTTTGTTTTTTTTACATTTTCACATTTTCTTTTTAAGACGCTTTTCCAGTTAATATCTAATGGCTTAAAAGTCCCTTCCAGTATTTTGGCACTTTGAATCCTCAGTTACTGCCCTTAACTGGAGGCAGAGGCGATTCTATAATAAATATATATATATATATATAAATAGCCGAGACAGGACCAATTCTCCAAATGCCAGTGCCAACCACTCAACTGCATCTTAGACAACCCATAATAGGTTTTCGAGATGGTAAATGGGAAAGGAAATCAGCCCATATTCCTAGTCAGTGTGTATAAGAATGACAGCATTGGGTACACTGAAGACCAAATCAGCACACTGGCAGCTAACACTTAATGACACTACCTTGCCCTCATCAGTTAGCATTGGCTGCGGTTTCACTATTGTGTCTGCGTTCTCACACTCACCGACAGCACCCAGCTCCCTGGAGCAGGGCTAGGGGGTGATTCCGTCCGGATGATCCCCTCTAAGATGGCTGCCATATGAGATCTTTAAAATGGTTTTAAAAATCTGGTGACAGAATGATAGAGATGGCACCTCAGGTCACACCCCTCATTTCTCCCGTACATTCTCATGAATAAATATGACGTTTTGAGCTCTTAAGGCCTTCATGACCGGGAAAAAAATGAACAAAATAGGTTTCTGGCCAAATGGCTAGGAGGAAATGTCCTTATCATGTCTTTTTTGACATCTGAGAATTGCAGCTTTTAAAAGTATGCGGTTGTGATTCAGCCCGTGTGCGTTTATCCCACATGGCCATCAGTCACTCAGTGTCATTCCAGCCAGTATGCACGCGATAAGCTCAAAGATGCATGTTTAAGATAGAAGAAAAAATAAAATACAAGCTTCTCACCCACGGTCAATTCAAAATTATATTCTAGGGCACATCCTGTGACTCCTCGTCTCTCTCTCTCTCACACACACACACACACGCACACATACACCTATAACAGGTTTTTATAATGAATTGATTGAGCCTTGCCTTGGTGAGTAATGTGCTCTCTCACATGACAGAATTTGCTGTCGAAACAGTATCTGCTGAACATCACTCTGCATATAATGATAGATAGAGATAGATAGATAGATAGATAGATAGATAGATAGATAGATAGATAGATACACACACATACACAGAAAGATCTATATGGATATATTGACATATTGAGTTTGTACATTTTCCTGAGACACACAGGACTGCTCCTATCTCTTTTTGATCTTTAGAAGTGCTGTAGGACTGACTGTAGTATGACTGACTGCAATTGCATGATAGATAGACAGACAGACATACATACTTTACATAAATACATACATATATGCATCTACATAGGGATCCCTATAGATATATTGACATATTAATGCATTTGTGAGTTTGTTAGCACTTCCATTTTCCAGGGGCACACAGGACTGCCCTGTCTCTTTTCAATCCTTAGAAATGCTGTATTGCATACATCACACTGAGGCAAATGCTGAATAGTGGCTTCACTACTCTCTTGCCAAAGCACTCAAGAGCATCAGCTCAGCAGTTCACATTTGTACATTAACTGTACATACTTAACTTACTTAACTGTACATACTGCTCGTAACATTGTATATACTGTCCATACTGTATACACTCCATATTGTATATTTTGCACTTGCTGCTCTTTGCACTTCTGATTAGATGCTAAACTGCATTGCGTTACTCTGTATTTACACATGTGTAATGACAATAAAGTTGAATCGAATCGAATCTAATCTTTGTGTTATTCTGGGGGGGCGTGAATCTTGGATTCACATCAGCAACACCATTCACCTCAGGTTCCTAAGAAAGTGTTTCTTTGTTGAAGAGACATTTTCTTTCTGTTAGATGAGCCAAGGTTGCAACTCAACAACTACAAATCCTTGATTACGGACCGCCTCATCCATTTCTGCTCACTCCTGTTCCTTTCAAAGGCTTCTGTGGTCTCCATGGTAACCTCACTGAAGGCCTGGAAATGTCCTTTTTTTTCACTAAACGGTGTTTGGCCACAATGGACAATGTTAAGATGACCAGACATGTGCAAGAATGTTGTTGTAGAGTATTTTATCTGCAAATGGATTAAGCATAGAGGCTAATAATGTATCGTCATGACGACCCCTTGGGCCCAGTAGGCAATCAGAATTGTTGTAGCCTACGCACCTGCGTTTGGGGCGGCATTATAAAAGGGGTTCTCTTTTCTTTCATTAGCCACTTTCCTTTGTTTATGTAGGCACCTCTGACACTTTATCT
>JAGFZM010000317.1:717070-729084 GCA_017657215.1 Limnothrissa miodon | reverse complement strand
ATATATATATATATATATATATATATATATATATATATACATACCCTTCCTATTTCTGTACAGTATATATTACCTGTATATATTGACCATATTGTTCACACAATATCTCAAAACCTCTACATAACTATATGTATACTTATCAATTGTACTGTATTTCTACAGCTCTATACTTACCCATCAATATTATATAGCACGCTGAAGCTGACATATATCGAGTGTTCACTGTACATACAACCTAATTGGCTACTATACCTCTTTCTGCTCTCATTTGCACAGAACTGTACACTACACTGCTGCTCTTAACTGTATCCTACATAATGTCCATACTGTATACACTCCATATTGTATATTCTGCACTTGCAGCTTTTTGTACTTCTGATTAAATGCTAAACCGCATTTCGTTTCGGCTATATTTATGGATGTGTAATGACAAAGTTGAAGCTAATCTAATCTTATCTAATAATGCTAAAAGTCAGTTTCTGAAAGCATGACAACACTCCTTAAAACCTCGAGGTTGATTTCCTGTTGTCCAGTTTGCAACAATTAAACACTAGGCTGCTTATAACATATGCAACCAGTAACCACTGTTCCAATTTAGGGTAATGCTACATACAGTAGCTTCTTATGACGTGGAATCCAGAGAGCAATTTCACTCTGACACACTAACCTTTTCGAGTAGGTTAATTAGAACCAGTGCACTGGAGTTGCAGGAGATGGCCTTTGAGAGCAATTGAAGTATATGAGTATCTGAGCATTTCATCCGAAATTCGTGAGTTCTTCTGTCTGTGTTCACCACCAAATACATTTAACCAATGTTCAACCTATAATATGGGATATATAAGTTATTCACATTATTTTATTTTTGGATTTTAACCAATGTTTCTGTATTTTTGTCCAACATGATATGATAATATTTTTTGGCATAGTTTGGAACGGTAGTGGTTCAGTCAATCAAACTGTAACTAAGTGGAAAATATCTAGTGGTGGTGCTGTATGCTAATGTGTTTTAAAAGGGGGCGTGTGTGTCAAGATTAAGAGGGAGAACGCCATTGGGTGCCATTGCCAATACGCTGCTGCATTGGTCTGCCTTGGTGTGTGAGTCAACTTCCTCCTTCCACCCCCCTATTCCAGTCTACCACCACCACCACTACTACCCCCCTTGCCCCTTTTAGCCCTTCCACCACATTTAGGCGTAATTATAATTACATTTTTAAGTCATGGTGTGTCAAACTCTGCGAACTCCCTGCAGGCTCACACATATGCTACTCTATGTCTTTTAATTAAGACCTCTCAGTACTTTCCTCGATGATTTAATTACCTCACTCAATTACTTGCCAGTCAGTACACCAACTTTGCCTGCCAAAAGATAGCCATCAAATAAATCCTCAATTACTGCCCACTTGGTACATTACAGTACAAATACATTTCTGACTTTTGTATGTATAACAATCCTCGCTGTTTGATACCTGTATCATGAACTCCATGTCATAATGACCCATTCAAGGCCAATCCCACACATTAACCATGCTAATTATGTTAATGGTGGATTTATGTGACGTGCTGAAGGGGTGTGGTCTATAGTTACACCCACACACCAGTAGCCTATAAGAACTCTGATATTCTGATATTCCCATCTCCAGTTGAAACCAATGAAGTGTTCTACAGTAGATAGAAAATAAAAAGTCTTCAAGCTCCAAAAAGAAGACCAGATGACCTGGATGCTGTGTATGTCTGCCATAAGCGGCCACTATAGTATTAGCAGCATTAGTGGTTTTCCCGCGTCCTTCTTCTATGTCCTGGACATATCAGTGTAACAAATGCCGGCTAGCCTATAGCTGTGCAAGTAGAACGTTTGTAAAGCTTCCCTCCCTAAACTTCAAAGGGCGTCCTAGTCAGTTGACTGGGAACCTGGGCTTTTCGGTCGACTGGTTATGGCGTTCGACTCCCAATCCGTGGTTGCTGTGAGTTGTGAGGTTGCGGGTTGGAGCCTGGGGCTGGACTGTGTAGGATGATCTTGGTTACATCAGGACATTGTTTCTATAGCTGTTCTTACTCCTCTTCTTTCCCTAATAAAACCCACTGCTCAGATAACAAAGAGCAAATCCAACACCAAGACTCAGTGACAACTATCTGCTACTGTAGATGGATCCATGGCAAATGTTGCTACCCCTGTTGCTTTGCAACTACTATATCAAGGCCAGAAGTTAAAAGACACAGGCCCAAAGCTTCCAGAATCAAATGCTTTCCTCATTATCACTTCATGTCCAGCAGCTTTAGATCCATGTATTCATGTTTTTGGAAGCATTAGCCCATCTTCCCAGTTATATTAAAACAAAAAGGATGGTTTCCTTCTCACTTGATAAAGAAATGCATCACTTTTTATTGGAGTGATCAAAACTCATCTTTATTTTCCCTGCCTGTCTCTGAGATGAATGACTCCTTAAAGCTGGAGAAGATTGATAAATTGAAACTTGTGTGTGCGACTTTTCCATTCAGTCCTCAGTCTGTCGTTAGCTGCTAATGAAGCCATTCGTCTTTGTCTTGACAGTTCCCATTCTCTCGCCATTCAGTAGTCAAGAACATAAACCAGAGAGACAGTTGGCTCAGAAGTCTGTGATGAAACAGCAGAATCGAGCAGCACATACCAAAAAATAATAATAAAATAAAAAAAATAGAAACACACAGCCGTATCCTGTTGGAATTACACTAAGGGAGAAAAAAACCATCTCCCAGCCTCCTGCTGCCGTTGATGTCAGTCAGTATTTCCAGAAGTGTCAGATTTGTGTTCAGCATAAGAGGATTTACTCTGCAAATGACACAGAGAGATTTTTTTTCCCTGCAGGTACGTTGGCTTTATCTGAAAACTGGAGGCCAAAGAAGCTGAGGAATAGATTCTTCACAACAGCTGCAGAGAGAGAGAGAAAAAACTCCAACTAAGAATACCCTTGCAGTTGTGTGCTCTTATAAAAATAACTTTACCAATTAGCAGCTTAAGCACAGGGAACCCTATTTGAATTGTTCTGTTTATTATTATCATGATTGTTATTACTCTACTAAAAGAGATTAGAGAGCCTAAATTGTAAGTACAGTATAATCACAAATTGTCCCCAGAACTCAGAGCCCAAACATAGAGGTACTGCACCCATAGGTGGCGCTATAATAATGCATTTTTCTGTTTCATGCCACCTATCTTCAGACTAGAATCCTAACCCACTTATTTCTTGACAACCCACAGAGTGCCCTGCTGTGGCATAATGGATTATTACCCGTCTATTGTGCAGAAGGTTGCAGGTTTACATCTCAGGTTTACAACAACATTCTTATCAAACTTTAGTAATGTTCACATTCTCCCCTCAGTCCCTGCTGCTTCCTTGTCGTTCTCAAAAAAGCACACCCAGCCTTCCTGCCCAATGGCCACAGTTACACAATCGGCATCGCAATGGTAGGTGCCAAGGCCAGGGCCCGGATGTCTTATGCAGAGACCGGAGCGAGAGAGCTATTTATAGAAGAGAAAGATTCTCTCACTCTGTTCTGCTCTGCGCCGCTTTTCTCTCTCTGTTACTCCAGAGTCTCAGCCATGTCTCTCCTCCTCTCTTTTGTGTTAGAGTTTAATGACATGCCAAGATGCATTGACATAAATATTTAAAAGCCACTCACTCTCCCTGTCTCTCTCTCTCTCTCCAGAACCTGAGCCCTGGCTGGAAAACAAGGCACCTTAGTCCCCTCAGATCCACCCCACCTTTCCCCGCTGCTCTGTCCTCAGCTGTGCCCCCACTGTCCTCTCCAACCACGGCTAGAGGGTTCAAAATGCAAAAGAGTGGATGGAGGGGAGTGGAATTGCAGCGCCTCTGGATCAAATATTAGTGGAGAATTTGCGACTCAGGATCAAAGGTGGGTTTTAAGAGGAAAAGGCAGGGGTTTCATTTGCAACTCTGAACCTTTTATGAATCAGAGTTTCCCACACAGCTCGGCAGCCTTCCTCCATCACTGTCGCTTGGCACCCCTCCTCGACACGGCCACATCTAGCAGGTGTAGATAGATTTAATGGTTCCCTCTGTAAGACAGATGTCAGCGTGTTCGTTGAGAACCAAATGAGGCCTAAGGAATGAAACCGTTTTTGCATCAAATAATAAAAAGAATCATTGTAGAAATGTGATTTTTTTTTCCAAGCAAGGCCAGAATATTGTCTTAGCAGTGTCGTTCCTCACAGCCGAAGCCTGACCTTGCCATGCTTGTGTAGCGTCATCCTGGCCCTCCAAATCAAACGTGTTTGTTTGCTGTCCAGGCTCGACGCCCGGAGCCGATCTCTTTCCAGAAACAAATCATTAGCAACGCTGAGGAGCGGGGAACAAAAGTCAGTCATCACTCAGCGCCGCTCGTCACGCCCGGCTGGCCTCCTCCATCTCCGTCTGCTTGGCTAATCAGAGGCTTTCTCTCAACCCTCCACTCAGAGGCAGGAAGCAGTGGCTGAGAGCCCCGCTACTTCACACCCAGCCAGTTTGGAATTCAATTAACTTTTCAGCTGGAAAATGAGCGTTTTGGGAAATAAAATGAAACAGTTTTCGGACGGGGCATGCCGGTGGCGGGGGGGGGGGGGGGGGGGGGAGGGTTGAGCTACATGGTAAGCTGTTACACATTAGTTATGATCTGATAAACCGGCCGCGGTCGGCGAGAGAGCCGACGTGCTGTATATTGTGACTCGTGTTTGGAGCGCTACCTCACAAAGCACAGGAAGGGGCCGCATGAGGACAGGAAATGAGGCGGTGCGTTGATGCGTTAACTGCGCGCGGGATCAAACAGAGCCGCGTGGCAATTTGGCGGTTTGCGGCGGGACCTCCAACAAGGAGAAAAGAGAAGCAACTCATAGTGATGATCAATAGATTGCACCAAACAAGGCATCTTGTTTTTCTCTCCTCCCTCGTCTGTTAAAAAAGTGTAGAGGAAAAGAGGCGAGAGACAAAGGAAATAATGAGATTTTGGCAAGATGGCATCTGTATCACTCTCTCTCTCTCTTACTCTTTCTCCTTCTTCTGCATATAGGACAGCCAGTGTGTGTGTCTGTAGTGGGCCTACACAAACTAAAGTCTTGGGGGACCCATCTATCTGCGTTGGACCGGGTGGCCGGCACCTCTCAGTGAGTCCCTCTCAGTAATTGATTTTCCTCCACCAGCCAGCTCATGTGTCTCCACTCCTTTTTATCCTCTTCTCTCTCTCTCTCTCTCTCTCTCTCTCTCTCTCTCTCTATCTGTACTGCATCATTCTGTGTAGGAGTTTCTGTGTTATCTCCACAAAATGGCTACCACCAGTCAAAAGCACCTTTTTCTCTGCAGGTTTTCTTACAGCGAAAAAAAAATACATTTCCTGTTTGCTGTCATTTTTTCCCCTGAGGAAAATGCAGTTTCTCCTTTTTTTTTCTTTCTTTTTTTTTTCCCTTTCTCGCCAGCACAGGTAAGCCACAGAATAATAGGAAGTAATATCAAAAGCACCAGCACCAAACACCCACACTAATGCATTTGGACCACTTCTTTTCTCTAGCATCTCTCTTAATGGGCTCGAGGCTTCATTGTCCATGCATTTAGCCTTGGGTAGAAGAAAACAACTTCATTTGCAAGCCAGACAGCATCCTAGACTGCCTGCATCTGAAAAAAAGACTTTTAACAAATAAATTACATGTTTCTGACAACTTTAACATTAATTTTATAACTCCTCAATTAATTAGTTAATACAAATTACATTCATTTCACAGTCCCCAGTCAGAGTGTCTGATATTTTAACTTTTTTAAACAGTTAATATAAGCTGCTAATTTGCGTAGGCACAACAAACAAAAAATATGTAATGCAGTCTGCTACTGTGAAGAAATGTCCAAAAAGCCTATTGTTCGTTTAGGGAGCAAACTGTTTGAGGGTGATAGCAGACCAGATGGATGTCAGTCTGCTTAAAATGACTGCTCTGAGGGTGGGTAAGAGCTGATGAAGGGCATCATGAATCTGATGCAAGACCAGTGTCACCACCAGGTTTTAGGTCAACTGCAAAATCCAATTGCACATGATATTACAAGGTTTATATTGCATTACTAGAGCCACTGCATTATTATGGATAAGTCAGATCTAGTCTATCACTGCCACATGTAACCTAAGTTAACCTAAACAGTGATTATGATGCTCATGTTCTTGTGGTTTAGCTGGGGATGATTAGCCAGGCTAGCGCTGGCTAGTGTTTACAGTCAATTTTATTTCCCAGCATTATTCCAGTAGCTCAGTCAGGAGACTACCCATAAGCTTAGGTTTCACTCAGGCTACAGTAGAATATGGGATGGCCAATCAGCGAACAGAGGGCTGAAAATAGTAACGTTGAATTTAAATGATACATTCCAGAGCGTAACGTACTGAACGTCACAACCAAACAGTAGAAACTGGTTGAAATAGAAAGTAATTCTGCATTAAGCATTTAATGAATGATCAGTAATCAGTAAAGCAGTGAGTGTACTTGATAAAACTTGACCATGACATTAAGATCCCCAGGAGCCTTGTTTACGTCTGAATGGTCATCAGTGCCTTGGAGGTGCAAAGGCTCATGGGAGTCCAAAAGCAATGGCAAACTGGTGGTGGCAGGAGGAGATGATCAGAGGTCCAATTACTCCCAGTGGCCAAACCCCCTGACCCGGGCAGCACAGGAGCCATAATGATGCCTCCTACCTGAGTACACCCACCTGTCTGTCAGCCATCCATATTATAGCAGCTGGGCGTGCCTAATCACTAACTTGCAGCAGCTAGAGAGAGCGAGGGAGAGTGGGAGAGAGAGGGAGGGAGGGAGGTGGTGGAGATTCACTGAGGGAGTGTAGGTGAGTTGTGTGGAGAGAGCAGGCGAGACAGTGGTAGGAGGGCAGGGAGGAAGGGAGAGGGGGATGGAGAGAGAGAGAGGGATGGAGAGAGGGAGAGAAGGGGGCGGAAAAGGTTCACTGAGGCAGACTTGGGGAGTGCTGTGCATGCAAAGTGTTGTTGTGTGGAGAGAGCCGACGAGACAGTGATGGGAGGGCAGGGAGGGAGGGATGGAGAGAGAGAGAGGGAGGAAGGGAGAGAGAGAGGGATAGAGAGAGAGAGGGAGGAAGGGAGAAAGGTGGAGGAAGGGAGAGGGAGAGAGGGGGGGATGAAGGGAGAGAGGAAGAGATAGAGGGATGGAGAGAGAGAGAGGGAGGAAGGGAGAGAGGGATGGAGAGAGAGAGAGGAAGGGAGAGAGGGATGGAAGGAGAGAGAGGGGGGAAGAGAAAAAAGTTCTGGAGCCGTGAGCACTACAGTATGTCCTGGGAGGAGCAGAGGAGAGCTAAGAGAGGGAGCAACAGGGAGAGAGAGCAGAGGAGAGGACAGGAGTAGGTGAGCTAAGAGAGAGAGAGAGCAGAGGAGAGGACAGGAGTAGGTGAGCTAAGAGAGAGAGAGAGCAGAGGAGAGGACAGGAGTAGGTGAGCTAAGAGAGAGAGAGAGAGCAGAGGAGAGGACAGGAGTAGGTGAGCTAAGAGAGAGAGAGAGAGCAGAGGAGAGGACAGGAGTAGGTGATCTAAGCCTCTCTGTGAGTCACTGCTTGTGTGGCCCCACTCAGTAACCTGACTGGGTCTCCCCCACCACCCTCACACACACCAGTGGCAGCCTCTGCACTCAGCAGCCCTCTTCTCCTCCATTGCCTCCTCTCTCTTTCCCTCCCTCCATCTCTCTCATTCTCTCTTCCCCTCTTTCGCTCCCTCTCCCTCTTTCACTTTCCCTCCCTCCATCTCTCTCTCTCTCCCTCCCTCCATCTTTCCCTCTCTCTCCCTCTCTCCTTCTCCTTCCTTCTCTATCTTTCCCTTTCTTTCTTTCCCTCCTTCATCTCTCTCTCTCTCTCCCTTTCCCTCCCTCCTTTTCTCTCTTTCTCTTTCCCTCCCACTACCCTATCTCCTTTCCTCCCTCCCTCTTCCCCTCCACCTCTCTCTCTCTCTCCCTCCACCTCTCTCTCCCTCCACCTCTCTCTCCCTCCATCTCTCTCTGGACTCCAGTATCTCCCCCCCCTGGTCCTCAGTCAATTCTGCTTCTCTGCTACACTGCCCTCCTTCAGCACCGCCTCTGACTGAGTGGACTCACCTCAGCGCGCTCCCTCAAACTTGTTTGTGTTCATCCCTCCACGGTATCATAACCCTGCTGCTCCACTCAAGGTCACTGAAGAGAGGCCACTCCCAAGCTACTCATCCCCTTCAGAAATCAATGCCGTTCCATGGGAATCAATACAGAGAGAAGCAGCTGCTGCGATGCCTATCTGCACTACACAGAATGTCATAGCAGTCCATCCAACCAGTTGAGAGGCTCCCTCTAAGAGTGCTTTGCTGGGCTTTTGCTGGCCCCTTCCCAAGGCGACTGGTCTTAGGCAGAGAATAGGACCAACCTTCAGGACAATAATGCAAATATTTACCTTTAACTTTAGTCAATTTCTTCTATATGTTTTTATTTGATTTATCTTTGTAAAAGCACATTGAGCTGCCTTGTGTATGAAATGCGCTATATAAATAAATTTTGCATTGCCTTACCTGGCCATAAAGCATGTACGGTGCAAGGAAGCAAGTAATATACTGGAGACATATATATATACACACACACACACACATATACATATATATATATATATATATATATATCCTGCATTCAGACTAATGGAAATGACTCAGAGATGATTTAGTCGGGCTATAACTCGGCTCTTGTAATTCCATTAACTCTTTATAATGATTTCCCCTCGGGATGCATGTTGACAAGACCAGTATCGTACGTAGCCTACCACTGAGACTCGTAACTGAAAGTTTAGCCACATTTACTCTAGATTGTGTGAATAAACTCTTCTGAGCATGATCCTTAGGCCACGTGATGTAGGGTGGCTATACCAACCGAAAGTGTGAGAAATATACTTAAATATGCTTATGCAAGATTGCTGACAGTGGTTGACAAATAGTTTGTATATGATCATAAAGTAATCTGCTATAGTCAGCACAAGAGAGGAGAGCTATAATTTAAATCTTTCATTGTTATTTATCACTTACTGTATGCTTACTCCAGCGGTTTGGCCATGTCCTGTATTGTCCTTATATCATCTCCCAAGCGCTTACCATAGGATCTGCACATAAAACCAAATGAACACCTGTGCTTTCCACTCAAGCTGTTTTAAAGAGCAGAGAAGCAGCATCCTGAGCTGTGTGCCTTTATGACTGATTTAGTAAACAGGGCTGCATTGCAAATACTGTACAGTGCAATAAATAAATCAGAGGTTGAAGGGTTTTTATACTTACTCTGGAGATTATCCCTTGATAGGATTTAGGCCACGGCTTTCATGAACATTTTAAAACAGACAGATAGATAAATAAATAGATAGATAGAAGCAAGTAAACAATTTGTTTTTCACTTTCACAAGTGAACAAGCTGTTGTCTGATTATAGCATAGATGTTGCGCAAAAGTTGAGAACTGCTTACTCTGTTTGCTGCTACTACATTTGCCTACTGGTGAGGAATAACCAGTGTGTATTAGACACAGTATTGTGTATATGTAGGTAAACTAAACTATAGTCAAATTGAAACTGGTATAGATAGATAGATAGATAGATAGATAGACAGACAGACAGACAGACAGATAGATAGATAGATAGATACTTTATTGATCTCCAAGGGGAAATTCAAGGTCCCAGAAGCTTAAAAAATCACACAAAACATATACTACAGTGTACACAGGATGATAAGAAGCAGATGAACAAAACAACATGACTAGGTCAACATTACTAAAAATATATATTATTCAAATATACCTACTATATACAGTAGTGGAATACAAAGCAATTCTACAAAGAGGACAGCAATGTACTTCAGTAAACGTAAAGAAGTGGAACACAAAGCAATTATATAAGGACACTTTATGTGTTGGACAGCAATACAGTAAATATTAAGAAATTGTACCATTTTCTGGCATCACTACTGATAGATTAATGTTATAAATAAATATTCAAAGTACATGCATGTCATCAGCACGTGTGGGAGATACAGTATGGAATTCTTGTGTGTGTGTGTGTGTGTGTGTGTAATCATAGAAACAGTCTGGTGGAGGCAGGTACAGTACACTATGAAGAAGTGAGGAGAGAGAGGTGAGATCAAAGAGCAGCAGCCGGCGGTCCCACTAGCCTGGCGCAGACAGATGGCATGATGTTAATTAAGCAACACATACACACACACACACACACACACACACAAAGTGCACTTACAGGCCTATAAACACACACACACACACACATACACACACACACACACAGTGTACTTACAGGCATATAAACACACACACACACACACACACACACACACAAAGTGTACTTACAAGCATATAAACACACACACACACACACACACAGTGCACTAACAGGCATATAGACAAACACAGACACGCAAACACACAGTGCACTAACAGGCATATAAACACACACACTCACACACACACACACAACTCTCAGTGACTCCCCAGTCCTTTAATAAAGGCTTCCATAGCAACATCTGGGGCCTCTGGAGGTGGAAAAATCAACATGGCCACAGAGATATCATCTGAGCTGAAAGGGCATGCTCTGAAGAGGTAGTCAGACTATAACAACAAGGTCATCATGGAACTAACCCCAACCCCAACCCTAGGTGGCCACAGTTTTCCCTGCAGGCTGGAAACATGCTGTACGGTGTACCAAACACCACTGAACACTGAGGCAGAAAACATGAACAGAGGATAGAGAAACAGGTTACAATAGGAGCAAGCGAGTGTGGTTTTGTTAGCATTGGAGCACAAGTGAATGATTATGTAACCATAGCTGCGATGTTTACGTTACTATAGGAGCAAGCATGAATGGTTTCATTACTTTAAGAGCAAACATGAATGATTCTGTTACTAAAGGAGCAAGCTTGAATGAGTATGTTTCTATAGGAAAAAGCGTGAATGGTTGTGTTACTATAGGAGAAAGTGAAAATGTTCACCTTACTATAGGAGCAAGCGTGAATAAATGCGTTACTGTAAAAGTATTGTATAAATGTATAGTATAGTATAGTACAGTAAGTATAAATGGCTCCATAAGCGTAAGCAATATTGTTGCATTGTGCCACAATATAAACTTTTCAGTGATCTTTAGTATCAGTGTATGAAAGCATGACCCTGGTGTGCATAAAGGTTTTTTCTCTCTCTTACTCCTGTGAAAAAAGAACACGAAAGCTGTCTGCCACTCTTCTGTTTTTCCATCTCTGCTGATAGCTTTCCATTAGTCGTTTCAAATTTCATTAATATTTTCATTAGTCATTTCACATTTCAAATTTCCATTTCAAATATAAGTTTTACATTTCAAAGCTTGTTACTAAAGGAAGACATATTATGAGCAGAGAGACTTCTTTCTGTTCTGGACAGGTCATTTTTTGACAACCTCTGAAGTATTTTTTAACGTTTTTAACGTTTGCGACCTGTTGGCCTCCTGTCCTTGTGTCCTCACACCGATTATTTCATTTCAGACGCCTCCGGCCCGACGCCAGCGCTGTGCCCCACAGCCCCTCTCTGTTTGCCTCCATTTAATGAAACAAAAGCTAATTAAACCGCACGTCTCCCATCGCCTTTCATTCAGGAGCGGCAACAAGCCGGTGAACTCCAGCTCAACCATAAATGAATTCCTACAGGCCTCTGTAATGAGTTACGGCCAGCTAGGTTTCCCAGCAGCCCCGGGGAGCGAGGTATAGTGATTGCGTCGGAAGATGCGGCCCGTTACGTTCCCTCTCTGGGCCTTCTATTGATGGTAGAGGAGATCCAGCAGGATCAGTGTGTGTGGGTGTGTTTCCAGTCCCTAAGAGAGTGTGTGTGTGTGTTTCCAGTCCTTGAGAGAGAGTATGTGTATGTGTTCCCAGTCACTAAGTGTGTGTGTGTGAGTGTGTGTTTCCAGTCCCTGAGAGAGAGTATGTGTGTGTTTCCAGTCCTTGAGTGTGTGTGTGTGTGTGTGTGTGTG
>JAGFZM010000317.1:679675-701161 GCA_017657215.1 Limnothrissa miodon | reverse complement strand
CACACACACACACACAGCTGGTGATTATTCATTGGACACATCCAGTGTCTGCATAATTAATTGGAGTCATGAATGTATAATTGCGTAAATTCATGAGCTTTAATTAAAGCATCTCTTTGTTTGGTCTAATCAAAGTCCTTTATTGCTTTGTTGATTAAGCTTTCTGAGGGCTTGTATCCAGTGTTATCTGCGTAAGGTATTAATAAGTCTCTTTTTTTCAAATACGAAAGATGAAACTGACCTTTTTTCAGTTCTGCAGTAATAATCTAAAGACAATATTTCCAATGAACACCCCGTGTCCGAGTAACCAACCGGCGACAGTTTACACGTCAGATTAAAGCTCCAGGAGGTCATGCAGCCACCTCTGCCCTTGAGGATGTTTATTTGTGATTTGTGAAGCATCGTCTACTTGTTTGTGGCCAGTCCACTTTCATCCTTATTACGGTTATCTTTTATGAGAGTGTGTCACAGTCCCGTATCTGTGCAAGACTCCATCTGAGACTGAGCAGATTTACAGAGTTCTCCTCCCCTCTAAGGAATAACGCTGACCTTTAGAGAGAAAGAAGGGACAGTGTGTGTGTCTGCGTTTGTGTGTGTGTGTTTGTGTGTGTGTGCGTTTGTGTGTGTGTGTTTGTGTGTGTGTGTTTGTGTGTATGTTAGGAGGGGGCATGGAAGATTAAGATAGCAGTGTTTCGGCTTGTTTTACTTTGATACCTATATTTCTATTTGAGGGAAGACCCTAAGGTCATCACTATCCAATCCCCTGAACGCAGACCCCATTATTCAGTGGTCAAGTCAGAGGGATGCTGTCTGTTCAATTACAGTTCAATTTTTTAACAGAATATTCCGGAATCAGAATATTTAGACTGGGAATATAAATTAATCATATCATCACTCTAACCTTCAAAGTTTCACAAATAGAGAATTTATTCCCAGATTTGGCCTGTTTCCCATAGGCAAAGGTGTATCTTTCATAGAGAGTGCAGTGTCTTAAAAGGAGCTGTCACTCTCTCAGAACTTCATCTTTCTTTATATTAGCAGTAGCCAGAGTCTGTGGCAGACGCCATGAAGACGCCTTGAAGTCATCTATCCACTTTTGGAGGCTGCTTTTGGATTCTGCCAGGCCAGCCAAACATCTACAAGCGGCTTTCCATGTTTGGCACCAGCGATGAAGTTTTTTTTCCCCTTCAGACAGCGCTCCGGGCCCCCTCCGTCCTCCCTCCCCGCGGTCGTGGTTGGTTGCCTGAACCAGCCTTGGCCGGCCTCCGTCAGATGAAGCGGAAAAGGCCACTGTGATCCCGCCACACCCAGCAATCACTGGTTAATGCCCGTGTTCCAGAGGCTGGCGCAGGTTGGCCGTCTGCAATCACGTCCTGGAGCGCCGCAGGGCAGGAACAGAATGTTCTGTGACAGTGGGGCTGCGGTTTGGGGACGAGCGGGCCGGGCTCCGCGGATCGCATGAATATTTCACTCACTGAGCCGGCCCAGAGCGAGAGAGACAAGATTTCTCAAGTGTCTCTGCATGTCAGGGTTTGTGAATGGTGGATGGCGGCGGGGTGGGTGGGTGGTGGGGGTGTGTTGGTGGTGGTGGGGATTTGTGAAGGAGTCTTTTGTTTGCCCCCTCCGTCTCTGTTCCCTCCTGCTGCTGGTTGGCGGAGAGGAGGAGGGGTGAGGGTGCTCACACACACACACACACATCAGACAGACAGACAGATGTCAGGCACGGCCGCTGGGCCGTGACTCAGCCCCCGCTGCCAGCGTGGCAAAGAGCCCGAGCGTGCCCGTCCCACGTCAGCGGCAGCGCCGCCCGCTCGACAGCTGCCGTTTTTCAGCCTACCTCAGGGCGCCGTTTTTTTTTTCCCCCACTGAAGAACGTCACTGCCAGGCAGCGGCGGCGCCCCTGCATCATTCATGGGCAGACCGCAAAATTAAAGGTTTTGGCGGAGGCCGCGGAGGAAGAGCACGCTACACTACGCGTTCCAATTGCGTAAGTCCGCAGAGCCAACCAGCCTCGCTGACACACGGGGTGGACAGAAATAACCTGCACAGGAGCTGCACAGCTCAGCAGAGACTGTGAGAGATGGGCTTTCAACACAAGTCCAAGCAAAGTGAGGCAGCAGCGGCGAAGGTTTCATGCATAAACCATTTTGACATGCAACTTCAGTGCCAGGGGTCTTGCATAAAAATGGAATCAGGCAGTTTTAAGGGCTTCGCCTAGAAGCAAAGACAGTCTATGTGGATGAGTCAGGGAATCACATTTTAACATGAATGTTATAACACATCTCCTGGCTGTCTAGCTGCTGGAAGTTTGATGAAGACAAGGCAAAGAAGGTTCAAAGAGAGAGAAAGTGAGATCTAATAGAGAGGGATGAATGTGTGTGTGTGTGTGTGTTGTGTGTGTGTGGCTGAAGGGGTCAATCTTGGGTCATGTAGTGTGTTTGTGTATGTGTGTGTGTGCCTGCACGTGTGTGTGTGTGTGTGTCTGCACATGTGTGTGTGTGTGTGTGTGTGGTAAGGAGAGCGTTGGGAAGCCCCCCTACGGGCCCAGCAGCAGTGCTCCAGGTTTTTGATGTGCTAATGATCCAAGCGAGACGATCGAGCTGCCTGCGGTCGGTGGGGACGCGAGCACAAGAGCCCCGTTGTTTCGCCCGTCCTGCCCACGCCATACCCGCCCTCTGTGCCAGGCGAGCCCGCGCGCAGGAAGCCATCAAACGAGGAACAGAGCCCGTCTGTTTGCCCTGGCATCGCTCGATCATGTACAGATGGGCATCTTTAATTTAGTCTCCTCGAAACCCAAGCTGAGGTGGGCAGCGCTCCCACGGGTGGACAAACATTCCCCGCTCCGCCGAGACACGGCTCACTCAGAGCCTTCAGCCACTGCCATTAACCACCCTGAGTGAATCGTCTCAGGTCGAGGGTTCCGGTTAACGCTTATCTTGTAGCTGGTGCGCATGTATGCAGGTGTGCCGTAAGGGGAGTCCAGTGTCATAGTGTTATCTGGTAAGTGCATGGTACACAACAAGAGACAGCCAGCAACGGCAGTGCAGCGCAGATGACCTGACTGACCCATCGCTACACGCTAACGCCAGTGCTGGAGCTGTCAGCAGCGGCACAGATAACCTTGTCTGGGCTTCGGCGCACCACTGACACTATCTGGGGCTGGAGCAAGCAAAGCGAGGGAGGGAAGGAAAGGGGGGAGGGATGGAGGGGGGAAGAAGGGAGGGAGAGTGAGGCGAGAGTGTTTTGTTGGTGTGCTAAAGATCAGATGGCTATCAGCACACAGCAGCTCATGTGTCTGATTCTACAGTGTGCACACACACACACACACACACACAAACCGTTTATCTTCGAGTTGACCTGCATAGCTTTTCATCCACACAAGGTCCACTGGGTGATTTTACGGCCAATAATAGCAGTGGGCTTAGGCTAAGCAGCAGAGGCAGCAGCAGCACTCAGTGTAATGAGCTGGACAGAAAGATAGGGGGCGCTGGAGAGAAGAGTAGAAGCAGGAGCAGGTGAGAAACAGACGAGAGCAACATGAAAATGAGGGTGAAGTGGTAATGTGCAAGAGAGGTGAAGGACAACATGGAATTAGAACATGCAATTAGAATGTTGGAACCGCAGCCAACAGAACACAGTTGACATATGGCCAACGGCCAATGTTTTCCCCTCACTATGAGACAGAGAGGGAGAGCTAGAGCTCACATAAAGTATCAGCTTCTCAGTCTTGTCTTTTAACAGGTAGTCACTGTTTGTGTGTGTGGATGTTAGACGTGAGTGAGCGGATGTGTATGTGTGTGGCATGGTGGTTCGTACTAGCATGGCGTGGTGACACACGCGGTTAACTGCCGGTGAGGGTCAGTGGATCAGTGGCAGTACAGCCCTTCCATCTGTAATCACTCTCCCCTCACCTCCTCCATCATCCCCAGCCACAGCTCCAGCTCCAGCCCCTCTCCCTCTGCCCCAACCCCAGTTCCAGCCTCTCTCCCTCTGCCCCAACCCCAGCCCCTCTCCCTCAACCCCAACCCCAGCTCCAGCCCCTCTCCCTCTGCCGCAAATTTCACGCCTGGCTGGGCCCCCATCCTTTGTTTTGTTCTATCCATTATTTACTGTGAGCTCTAAATATTGCATAGCTCCTCCAGCAGCTCGCAGCCGAGTGGAGCGGAACGGAGTGAGGCATAGCGCTCCACAGGTCTCCACAGGCTAGCTGCACTGCGCTCATTGAATGGGAAGGGCTGTTTTTGTTTACAGCCCTCAGCCTCAATAGTTGGAGGGCTTGTGGAACAACAGCAATCAGCCACATCTCCACAGGTCATCGGTGAGGTTGTTCAAACCCCTTTTTGATTTGTTCAAGAGAGGAAGTCTTAGAAACGCAATGAAACCAAAAGGCTGAAAGGATTTAACATTTTTAGAATGCAGAATTAATTCTCTTGTATTCAGACTGTATTTAGCACTACTCAAATAGGGAACTGACACCTCCACTTAAGTAATGGAGTACTGATTAACACTTTACAGTATGTTGTATTTTGGAAGGTCTGTAAAATGTACATACATTCCACACGGTTATTGATATTCATATCTTGCAGAGTTGTTTAGTTCCCCAACTAATTACATTACAAAACAATAATCTTGCTTCCACTCATTCCAAGCTTGCAGACATGCTATTCATGCTTTTTGTTATTCATATCATTTACACACAAGTGAACACAACCCTGTACTGTATGTTCAATGTGTTACCAGAATGCTCACACAAATACACAGCAAAAGCAACAATAAAGTCTTAATAGTTATAAAATAAATAAAAAATAAAATAATAATAATAATGGACTTCCATCTTTATTTTATAGTTTCAATAGTTTTATTTCCAGGAGTTAAACATCTAAATAATGTGTGCACCTGCAGCCTGATCTCTTCCCATTACCACATACAGTTCTAATGGGAAGATTCTAATTCTAATCCCGATAGAAAAACAAAGGTGTCCAGTAGCATATATTCATCAATCCTACCCTTACACATTGATAGCTTGCCTACACCCGTCTCCTCCTTTGCAGGCAGCAGAGATGGAGCAAGCCTCCTGGAGTCCACTGTAACTTGATACTTCACCTGCGTACTTGACTGATGCATGAACCCGTATATGACTTATATAGACTTATCCTTGCACTCATGCTGTAATTTTTATATTATTAGGCTATTTTTATTTTTATCCTATTGTCCATATACTTGTACTAGAACTGTTAAATTGCTATGCTTATATTTTTATTGTCCATTTTACATATGGACATATTTAGTGCTGGTCAATAGACTTTTAACCTTGCACTGTTGCACTACTGGACTCATTTGCACTACTACCTTGACACACACCCCATACTGTACCACAGTACATTCATGTGCATCTCTACCCATAGTGTTTGTATTCTATTGTTATTTTTAGTCACGTTGATCTAGTCATGTTTTTTCTTGATCTGCTTCTTATCATCCTGTGTACACTGTAGTATATGTTGTTGTTGTGTGTGATTTTTTAAGCTGCTGGGACCTTGAATTTCCCCTTGGAGATCAATAAAGTATCTATCTATCTATCTACCACCATTTTCTTACTTCTACAGGTGTTCAGCTGCAGATGGCTAGTCCTGCACCATGCTCTAACATCCTCTACAAGGCTTCTATACTCTAGTCTATTCCCTCCTGCTAATCCTTGACACACCCCACAATTGCACTGGTGTCACTTAGCAATGTGAAACAACAACAGGGCTACGGATTGATTTACTTAAACATCTTTAAGAGAGTCACACCATATAGCACAAAAATATCAGCCCTTTTTTCTCCTGAGATGCCCCCTGGCTCTGCACATATTTTTTCAACAAGATACACACACACACACACACACACACACACACAAATAAATCTCTCTCTCTTTCACACACACAGCCACACACTAAGAAATGTTCGCTCTCTTTGTCTGTTACACACACACACACACACACACACACACACACACACACACGCACACTGTGTCTGAACAAGTTGGCCAAGTGTGAGTTGGTTTGTAGCAGATCTGTTGAGCTTTGATGAATGAGGTGGCGTTTCTGCCTTTGGTGCCCTAATGTAATATTAATGTGTTCTGTTTCTGTTTGTTACCAACAACAACACAGAATGAATGGTGACTAATAAGCTGGTCCGGAAAAGAGAGCCAGCGCAGCCCCTCCTCTAATTTAATTTGCCAGACGTTATTTCATCTGGAGATTTCATTTCTCGGACGAGCCATGGGAGTGAAGAGGCCGCAGGAAGATTCCAGAAAACAAAAAGCCTCTCCTCTCCTCTGCCATTGCTTCCAGCCAATCTGGCATTTCTGAGAAAATGAACCTCCTAACTAATGTGTACCGTAAGAGTTGTTTTTTTGCAAGGAAAAAAAGACAACAAACAACATTAACAACAACAGATAGTGTTCACCCCAAGATGCCAAGTTTCGTGAGGCTTTCACTAACTGATTTTCTCCAGTGGAGGAGGAGGAGGAGGAGGAGGAGGAAGAGGAAGAAGAAGAAGAAGAAGAAGAAGAACCTGCCTACCTGTAATGGAAGATGACCCTCCAGTTGCTCACCTGAACAGGTACACTCTAAAACAGCGCAGCAAGTATGAACTGTTAGACAGAATAGGACTTTCTGTTCTCTGCTGCATTTTTATAACTCTCCAGTGATCAGTCACCAGCAGTTAGCATCCCGACAGATAGCATTATGGCATAAGAGGCAATCTCAGCTCTTTTATCATAACCAACCCTAATCCTCTCTCTCAAGGGCTCTCTGAGTTAAGCCGCAGTGGAGGCGGACTGGAGACTCCAGTGGGAATGGAGAGAGAGAAGCAGCATAATTCACTCCAGTTCAAGCACCCATGCTGGAGCCTCCCGCCTGTCAGACAGACAGTAATACCCAGCTCAGACGATCACTGTCCCGGCCACCAGGCCCAACCCGCCCTGATCTCTCTTGCAGATCCCTGGGAGACTCTTCTCTTAATCCCAAACTATCCCAAACTATCACTGATCCACCCCAACCTGAACTTACTACCCCTTCCCACGTTTAGCATCACCAGACCAAAGTCCAGATCCATGCAGGTCTAAGACCGTTTCAGTAAATTTGCCTGATGAAGGTCTAAGACTGAAACGTTGTAAATAAATAAACTATATGCGAAATGGTCAGTGTGCGGAATTTGTTCTATGTTCCTAAACCAACCAACCCCCATTTTTTATAACTGTTGGCACCTTTGCTTTATTTTCTTTTCCTGCAATTAATTTTTTTCCTGACAGGCAGTGACCAGGACAACTGTTTTCACTCCAGGCTTGCGGGTTTCAGTCTTGCTCTGGGAGGTCTTTGATCAGTGCGTCGGAGGCTCATTACCATGCCAGGTCTCTCCTGGTGTCCCCGGGCAATGGCTCATCTTCCATCAGCTGGAGTGTACGTTTGTGATGGAGGCCCGGCTATGACCCAGAGTGAGAGGCATCAATTATACATACAAGTACAGGCAAAGCGGACATCAAAGCAGAGAGGGTTCGTCCCTGTTGTCACTGGCCTTTTTTAGAGCTAATTATTGTAAACAGAAGAAACAGCAGAGCGCTACACGACCCACCATGTGTCAACAGGCTCATGCAGAACCCACAAGTTTGGAGTCCTCCTAAAACACCCTCAGACAGCCAGTGTGCTTAATTAGATTAGTCACAGAGTTTATGTCTATGACAAAGACGGCCACAAGAAGGTTAAAGACGCCTTCTCAAAGCTTATAAATGTACTTGCAGTAACCTCAGGCTGCTTGGCTTATCGCCTCACACAGATCTTGCTGTTGTTTCGATTTACAAATTAAATGACTTTTTTCAAGTTCATATAACAAATTCCCCTGGTTCATTAGAGACAGTGATCCTTAGAGACAAACCAAAATAACCTCGTTTCTGTTTTATCTACATCATTTTTATCTACATCATTAAGATTTAATTCAGATATTTGAATTCATAATTTTTTTTTAAGAATTTACAATTAATAATTATTTTTTTAATGAGGGGTGTTATTCCAAGGATCAAACAAGTGTTTAAACAATAAATTACAAAATCCATTTTCAGTTGGCAGATGAATGAATGTTTTAATGTGTGTGTGGCAAATAGCAATCTAGTTACCCAGCATTTAAAGGCCCACTATGCAACATTTTTCATCTAATTAATCCGTTTCATACTGTTTAGGATGCTAAAATTAGTCATTAAACGGCAAACGAACGGTGTAGAATGCGCCACCGTGGCCAATAGCGGTACACTGTAGATACAGCACTTGCAATGTTCAGCAGCGCAGCCCACCTCCAATAGAATGCAGTGCAATACAATGCAATACAGCGTCTTTAGAGGGAGCTTGTGAGAGAGAAAAACAGAATGTTACTTAGCCCCCGTTTAAGACATATGTGAAAGGGAAAAGACCTCCCTCCATAGACAGACCAGACCCTGCACAGCATACGGCTCACATCAATTCTGTACGCAAGACATGACTGATAGTGAAGAGTGACACAGGGTCTCTGGGGGCCATCTTGCTTTCAACGCCACATAAACGCCCTGCTGCGACCTTTGCCTCCTCCCTAACTCTGCCTCTTGTAGCGATGGAGTGGCTTGGCTGACTTGTCAGCACACCTAATTAAGCACTTAATAACCAGCTGCAATAATTACTCACTCTTTGCCCTCTCTGTCGCCTTGCACAATGCATGCAGCTCCAATGTGTCCAGATGAGTGGCAAAGATTCTAGTCTGGAATGTTCTAGAACCTTTGTCAGTGGTGATGGTGGGTGGAGTCTGCTGGTGCTATGACCAGGAATGGAATTCCCAAAAGCATCCTAAGCTTGCGTAGTTCGTGAAGACCAACTTAAGAACATCTTAGGTTCTCTGACCATTTCCCAAAACATTTTTTTTTTACAATTTGTTTAACAAGATCATAAAAACACCTGCAGTGAACCATAGATAAGAGGGGATGGATAAGTGATCCATATCTCTAGCCTATATGATCATGTTTGGGAAACACATGGGAAAGCAAAGTGCACATTCTTGAGCTCAGGTCTTAAAGACTATACACACACTAAGTGCATGATCCATCATCATGGAGAAACCGGCCTCTGTGTGTGTGTGTGTGTGTGTGTGTGCGTGTTGCTCTTCCAGGGAAGGCCAGGTCCTTGGAGTGGACTAGGGCAGGGCAGGGCTAGGCAGGAGGACAGGCTGGACCTCCCAGGGGGTGAGCTCTCATAATAACAGTCATAATAACGTCTCTATTTCTTTAAGCCCCCCCCCCCGCCCCTGCACACACTGCAGATGGAAGGTGTAATTACTGACCTGCTAGCGCTGCCATTCTTCTTGGTAACTACCTGCATTGTGCACACTGGAGCCTGTTTCGTTTGTCTCTGCAGGAGGCTACCTTGCAGGAGTTAAAAACTAAGCAATGAAAACTGAATTCTCTTGATGATCACGTGTGGTATTGTTGTTTTATGTTCAAGATTAAAATGATACAACAGTATTCTCATCTATATACAAACCTTATGGGACTTGAATAACTGTATTCACAGGTAAGCCAGTGAATTTCCTGCACATGATGTGTCTGTGGAATATTTTCCTTTGCACAGAAATAAATGCACATAGAAATAAATGTAAGTAAAAACCAAGGTTTAACTTGGTTAACAAGTTGCAGGTGCCTACATTCTGGTAAAATGTCTGTGAAGAGGCTCAAGGCTACCTCTGTTTCTGTGGAAGATGTGCAACCTTTAAGCCACTGAGGGGATTTGTTTATAAGAACTTCCAAATTAATACTTTGACTACCAGTGATATAGTGATATATGGGCGTACAAAACAGGGGATAGTTTATTTTGTTGTGTAGGAATAGCATGTATAGTATCTCTGAATTACTACAGACATGGATGTAGTAGAGCCAGATTCAAAATTGTGAATGGCCGGGTAAAAATAAAATGATTATCCCTTGCAGCACACAGCAGGACATAATGCAGCCAATTCTACCCGAGTTTATAGAAAAAAGGGGGGTGGTAATCATGAATTACTGCCAGACAACTCTTGAGAACCCCTGTGGTGTGTTGTAGATGGCAGAATATAGCATTAAGCACCACTCTACTGTCAGCAGAAATGGTCTCCATCAGCCTTGCTTAAGTTTGAGGTGATTTCAACCTCTTCTGTACAATTCCCACACGGTCTGGGAATTAGCATGCTATTTGTGCAGCACTTTAAAGCAGCACAAGGAGTTTTGAAAATCGCACCCTCTACAGATTGGAACGGAAGCTTGCCATAAGGCAAGTATACTGTAGTTTTAGTTGAACTACAGATCGCTACCCGATTAGGCAAACTTGTTTAGTGCTGTTATAGCGAATAGAGGGACGCAGAGCAAATGCAAAAAAATGGAAACGATTTTGAAAACATTATTTTAAGGTTTTAAAATATCTTTGGTGCTGCTTTAACTCTGAAGCCCAAGCTGCCCTGTGCATCTCAGACTGCACTTCACACTGTTCCCAGAGCAGTTTTGCTTCCAGCTTCTTACTGGAGACAGAACCGTATCCATTTACAGCAGAACTGGACACAGTACATGGATGCAATGTTGAAACCCCCCCCCCAGAGCCAGTGACCCAGTTGTCACAGGTCTGCCGTTTTCACACAGCGATTCACCCCTACTGAAATCCCAGCGAGGGAAACGGAAACCGGCAGACGTTCTGCACTACTGCAATGGCCTTTCGGAGCTGGCAGCGGAGAGAGGAGCCGTCAGGGCCAGGCCAACGCACCTCAAAGGCTGCAGCATGGCGGGATGGCAGGACAGGCGTGGGGTGGCAGGGTTCGGATCGGATCGCTCTCTGGCTGGGGAGAGGCGGAGAGTGCCAGTGCACACCGTGTGCCCCACTTACAGGATTAGTTCAAATCAGGTCAGCAGGACTCAGGCTGCCCAGATCCAGACACACACACACACACAACCCAAGGGGCCACTAGCAGAGGAGTTACCCATGTTATTTCTGTGTTCCTTCACACACAGACACACACACACACACACACGCTCACCATACTGGAATGGACCCAGATAGCTATTCCGATGCCACTGAGTTCAAGGGGAAATTGGCACTGACTGCAAGTCTAGATATAGCAGGAAATGCACGCTCTCTGAATGCTGTGACTGGAATGAGAGGGTGCCAGATCCGCCGCCGCAATGTCGGACGCAACCATCCTCGAAATCACCTCTCTGCGTTGTCTCATTTGCAGGCTGGCCATCAGATGGGCCGTGATCCCCTATTGTCACAGATGATTCCAGAATCTCATTTCCAGTGGCAGTTTTCCCCAGCACAATTAGAACGGTTCAAAGTCTGGCATTCTAATAGGGCTTAGGAACAGAACAGTTGGGCGAGTCGCTTCGATGGGGGTGAGTAGAGGAGACACTAAGACCCAGACGGCAAAAGGGAATTTGCTGACCCTTTGCACGACTCCCATCAAGACACCCATTTAGATGATGACACGCAGCTCTAGCAGCGGTAAACCTTAACACCTGCCAAGATGAGAGGATTTAGTAAAAAAAAATTCAGGGGACACTGATAAAAAAAGTTCAAAGCTGTCAGTATAAAACTCTGTCCCCAGACAACCAAAGAGTAAAACTATTTTTTTTTATTGTTTTTTAAAATTCTCTGCTTCAGCATGGATTTTTAAACCTTTTGCCAAGAAAGTTGTTTAAGGTTGTCAGTTACTCAGTTAGACAGTGTCAGAAGTTATGTATGTCTTGGTTTTGTATCCTCCTGTCCTTTCTCCTGGTATACCGGTTAATGTGGAAGGATGTGGCAGGTTCTGGAAATGGAGAAAACGAGTCAGATGATACAGACAGATGAGATCCTCAGGGGTGATTGACAGACAGAGGTTTACTGGAGGGAAGCATTTCTCGCTAGTTGCTTGAATGTCAGCCAGTTTTCTGGCTTGTCTCCAGGGAAGGATTAGTTGAGGTGAGGAGAGGGAAAGAGAGGAGATGAGGGGAATGAGAATGAAAGAAAGAAAGGGAGGGAAAGAAGAGGTGGAGAGCGACAAAGCTGAGATGAGAGAATTAGAGGAGAGAGGGTTCGAGAGTTGAGGGGGAAGAGAGAGAGAAACAGAAGGGAGGGTGGGAAATTGAGAAGCTGAGGGACAGAGAATGAGAGAGTGAGTGTAGGAGACAATTAGAGGATGGAAGGGAGGGAGGAGATGAGCTGGGAGGAGAGAGAATCAGAGGAAGGATGGGGTGAAGAGAAGATTCAGGGAGAGAGAAATCAGAAGAGGAAGAGAGAGGGGGATGAGAGAAAAGTAGAGGAGGAAGAGAGAGGGGGATGAGAGAATGAGAGGAGGGAGAGAGAGGGAGATGAGAGAATGAGAGGAGGGAGAGAGAGGGAGATGAGAGAGAAGTAGAGGAAGGAGAGTGGGGAGAGGAGAGGGAATCAGATGAGGGAGATGGGGAGGTAGGGAGGAGAGAAGCTGAGAAAAGGGAATCAGAGGAAGGATGGGGAGTGGAGAAGATATGGGGAGAGAATCAGAGGAGGGAAAGAGGAATTCAGAAGAGGGAGAGAGGGAGGGAGAGACAAGGAATCGAAGGAGGAAGAGTGGGGAAGGAGAGAGTGGGGAGTGGAAAGACGCAGGAGATGGGGAAGTGAGGAGAGTGAGGAGCTGAAAGGAGGACCAGAGGATGGGGAGGCTAGTGCCTCCTCTTTGCCCTCACTGCCAAAGCAGTCGCCCCTCTAGGCACACCTATGCAGTAGTATTAGTATAGTATACAGTAGCATAGCATATTGTAGAATAGTATAGTAGGCTATAGTAGAGTGTTTTGATCCTGCGAGGGAAGGATGGTACCTGCAATTATCCCACAGCTCACAGTGAAGTAATATTATGCACTAACCCAGCACAACCCTTTCTCAACAGACACAGCTGTGTCTACTGGTCTGGAATCGGCCACCTTTTCAGCTTTCGAACCTGAAGCCTGAACCAGTAGGCAATGGCACCATAAACTTGATGCTGATGTTAGGTTCTCATACCCTTCTAGTCCCTTACATCTTAACAGCCATGTCCAAGTATCTTTTTCGCAAATTTGAACAGATGTTTTTACTAAGATCACACAAGATCAAACTATCTCTGTGGTTTCGTTAACGCCCTCACTTTTTCAGTCTCAACATTAAACGCCACCTGACAAAAAGGCAAGGTTCAGAGAAGTAGCACAAATGAGGGAGGGACTTGTAACTCAGATTAATGGCAAATAAGGAAGCAGAAGGGGGGTCCATTCATCACTCGGCTCTGCTAAAAAATTAACCGCTTTGGAAAAATCCACCGGGTAGATAAATCAAGTCAGGGCCGCGAGATGCACACTCCATATCCTGTCACGCACCAGTTCTCCGGGGCTAATTGCGTGGATGACGGGGAGGTGTAGCATCTGTGATGTGGACGCAGGCAGGCGACAGAGATGGATGCGTGGCTCTTCCAGCCTGTGACCCATTCTCTGTGTGAACGTCTCTCGATGCTTCAGCAAAGAAACATGGATTGCTTTAGAAGGACCTGTTTTAGCATTTAACTAGCGTCGGTACAATGCCTGCCACGTCATCATTCAAAGCTCCCATCCAAACAACCTTGTGGACGTTAACTTGCTGCCACGTCACACTCTACCTTGGCTGCAGTATGGGGGCATTGAAACCCAGCTATTGCTAGGCAACAGCTTTCAGTAGCCTTGTAGCATTGTGTGGGGCTTCCATTAGTTCCAAAGGCTTCTAGGGAACACGGCCTTTGTAGCGTTGGCTGCATGGAGCAACTGGCAAACAGTTCCACAGGCGACATTCACTGGAATGTGGAGTGGGGGTGGGACTATCTATCTATAACATAAAAATGGATATGACCAACAGTTTGGGGTGATCCAAGGGGCACAATCAGTGCTTGTCTTTCAATCTGCTAGGGTATGTCCTGCCGACTTCCTACGTGGACAGGGAAATGGGAACTGGTCCTACTAACCTTCAGCTACAGGAGAACAGCTATTGAGGCTGTATGGCTCGGGCATAGCAAAACCACGTTACCACTAGGGCAAATACGCTGAAGGCAAATGGCCCAAATCTAATAAGCAGATCCAGATCATGGCTCTACTACAGGAAGGTATTTAGTACACACAGGCAATGTGAGGACTGTGCGTGTGTGCTTAGCTTAAGCTAAATGACACAGAAGCTCAAAGCTGGAATTTCTGACAAGATGAGATTGTCAAGAGCCAATGCAGGTGTGGGGACGTGTTAAAGCCATACATCCTCCATGTAGCACAGGCTAGCACATCACGGCTGGCGCTGGCAGCATAGAGTTTGCCAGTGAGGTTCCGGAAGTGATTTTCCCATTAAGGGAGACGTCTAACTAGCTACGGCATAACAAAACGATTGGTTGTGCTCACCTAGACGCCAAAATGTAATGTGATCTCCATTTTGTTTCAGTAAAAACGTCTTTTTTCTGCGATTTCCCTTAGAAGTACTTCAGTACCCATAATCCTGTGCAATCCCACAATCCCAGCAACGCATCTGATTCGTGGACAAGTACGTTACCATGGATGTGTTTGTTGAAGCCCGGGAAAGCGAACAAGTTCACGAATGTCACCGTAGCCTACCTCACATCACAACCATGGTTTTGCTCGTTTGACACAACGCTTAAGGCTAACCTAATTTTAGCTAGACATCCTTACCATGTCATTTCCATTTCCCTAAGATTTATAAATTTAATATGCTCATTTTCTTACCTTGCGGGATTACATTAGTTTTTCTCTGTATCTGGTGAAATGAAGGGTATGTAACATGGTAACTGGCAGTTGGGCTAATTAAAAACAGTAAATTCAGTTGTTGTGGTGCAATCTATAACAAATGGAAATTGCCACAAATCTTGATAAATGCTTTATTGTACCCGTCATTATCAATTCTTTATTCAGGGGAGCTTGACAGGCATTTGTAGGGAACCGGTGGAAACTGCAATGGTGGACACCAAAGCGGTGGTTGCAGTCGGGTACAAAATACTGTACCATGCTTTCGGTTAAAAAAAACGGATCTAAAACTTGATTGATGCAAATCTGAAGATATATACAATATTCGTACAATATTACAACACTATTTACACAAACTACTGAGGAAATACACCAAAATTTAGCTATCGATTGCAAGGGCAAGATCGCGTGGCTGTCTACTCGGAGATTCAAAAGGACGTTCGGCTCAATCGTGTTTGGGATAGGATTGGACAGGGTAAGTACTGGCTTCTGGGATATGTAGTTTCTGAACTCGGGGGTAAAAAATATGTACACTGTCTTGTACCTTTGCCTTTTTTTAGCCTTTTCTTTATTTTTTTCACTCTGAACGGAAGGTTACACGGTCATCACCTACCCCGTAGCTGGATAGAATGAGTAGGGACTTTAAACGCTTTTAAAACGCGATTTTATGGAAAAGTCAATGGCAAAACGGCAGCCTTGGAACCACTTCCTGGTTGGAAGTTCCGGGTTCACTGGCCAACTCTATTGTGTCGTCTTGGTGACCTCAATTCTCTTCTCACTGAGCCTCTCTTGTTTATTTTCCTGCTTGGTGTAATGTGTGTGTTGCTAAACCATTTAAAGTGAATGCCGTAGATGGTTGAAGCTTTATTATTTTTTTTTTTTAAACACGAATGACACTTCCACACTGACAAGCACACACAACCAACAGGCTTGAAATGAAAAAGAAAAAAACACATTTTATTGCACTTAAGTTATAAGAAAATAAAAATTCTAAGTGAATCAAACAATACACAATCCCTTTAAGTTTTTTTTTTCTTCTGTCTGTTACACCAGGCAGTTGCATGAACTGAATGAAAAATAAAAACACCTCCAACATCTGATTTATTAAAACCAGATCATAAATTAAACTGAAATAAAAAGAAAAAAAAAAAACAGATAAGAGAGAGAGAACAAGATTGTTTTATAATATACAGTGTTATACCACTTTCACAGTTCAGCTTGAGTTGTGTGACTTGGAGGATGAGACTAATTGTTTGGCTATGTTCACCTTGAATTCATCCGCTTATACGGCTGCCTCGTGTCCCCCCTCCCCTTGTTCAGAGAGGGCGAGGAGCTCTGGAACTGTAACATTACAAATCTACGACTCCGCCTCGTCACCACACGGACCTGTCAGTTGGTTTTAATGATGATGCCTCTGAAATCAGCTGCAAAAACATTCGAGTGAACGAAACACAGACATCAAGCTCAAAGACAGCTACATGGACAGTTCTCGCTCAAGGTAAAACCCTGACTGGGTCGATGCTTTAGTAATCCCCGTCAAACGGGGAGTACAGGCCATCAGAGTTTAGTCCAAAGGAATGTGTTTACAATTGTTCAAGACACTGCACTCACACATACTCACGCACGCACGCAAACACACATTAATTTGCTTGTGTCAATCATATCCTGTCTCCTCGGGCAAACCTGTCTTTGTCTGTTGATCACTCTCCAACTCCTCAGCCTCGTAGAGGCACATTTGGCTCAAGTTTCAGTGGCAAAAACAAAAAATAAAACGAAAAAAAAAACTAAACAAAACCAAAAAAAAAAAAAAACACACACACACACACACAAAAATGTCGGTTGTAATTTCCATTGCGCATCTTTTTTTCTTTTTCTCCATCCAAACTATAGAGTCAATTTTTGGAATTTAGTCTGGGACTAAAACGTCACAGCGAGTTAAAAGTTCCATCTTGTTTTTTTTCTGTCTAGCAGCATAAACTCTGTTTGGCCACTGGGAGAAACAGTACTGAGGGGAGAGAAGGAGCACTTCCCAGGAGCCAGCCACACGCGCACACACACACACACACACACACACACACACGCACACACTCCCTAATCCTCAGCTTTAAACACCTGCAGCAAGGTGACCAAATGGCTGCTCCCCTAGGTTTCCAATGGGCAGACACACTCCACTGAAGACTAGGCTTCCGGTCAGCTCTGTGCACAAAAGGAGGCGAAAGACATGGAGGAAGAAGGGGGGAGAAAAAAAAAAAACGACAAAATAAATAGAATGTAACTTGAAGAGCAAAGAACAGCTTAATACTGGGACTTGTTGCTAATGGCAACAGCAGGCAAAACAAGAGGGGGCAAACTCGGTAAACACACTGAAAAAAGAAAACAAAAAAAAAAACAAAAACAAAACAACTCATAGGCCATCTTTGTTTGTGAGTAACGCAAAGCAAGGGAAACCCAAGTGATGAAGAGAAGAAGAAAAAAAAAAAAAAGAATATAAACCCAAAAAAAAAGCACAGAAAGAAAATGGAGGGCACCTGCCCCAGGGCCTTAGCCATCAGAGCTGGGGTAGCCAACAAGCCCAACCAATCCATGCATATTCCCCAAACATTCCCAATACATTCCCCAAACCCTGCCATGACCCCTGGTAGGGGGCTCCGTCAGCAGCAAATCCGAGATCTCAAGGAGTGTGTGTGTGTATGTGTGTTCGTGTGTGTGTGTGTGTGTGTGTGTGTGTGTGTGTGTTCGCGGCTGCCTGGCGTCGGTGCGCTCTTCACCTGCACGGAGCAGGTGAAGGTGAGGGACTAAAATGGTGGGATTTGTACATTAGAACACCACCCCTGCTGGCCAGTGCAGACCAGTCTGTGTGTGTTGCTGCTGCTGCTGCTGCTGCTGCAGATGCTTTCCTGGAGCGTGGGGGGGCGGGGTGATTGGGTGGATGGGTGAACCAGCGGAAGAGTCCAGTCCCCTCTTTCATGTCGCTGGTACTCCCGTCACCCCGCTCCGAGCAGAGGTTTTCATAACAGGCCACGCTCAAGGCCACACTCACGTCCAGCCAAGGAGGGAAGAGCTAGAGGGTTGATGGAGAAACCACAGTGCCAGACAGCTACACCACCATCACCATTGCCCAGTAGATGTGGCAGGCTGTCTGGTAATGGCTGGAGAGATACAAGTTGTTGTTGTTGCTGCTGCTGCTGTTGTTTAAATTAAAAAGAGCAAGCGATGGATCATGACCTTGAGCTCCACAAGGGGGCTCAGCCATCCACCCACAACCCCTCCATCACTCCCTCTCTCTCTCTCTCTCTTCCATTCTCCCCCTCTTCCTGCCCCTCCTCCTCCTCCTCTTTGTTAACATCCCGTTTTCAAAAGAAAAAAAAAAGGAAATAAAAGAGACAAGCGCATGTCACTTCATGTCGACGTCAAAGTCTAGCACGAGCAGCTTGGTCTCCTCGGTGCCGTTGCGGCTGCCAACGGCGCACACCAGCTTGGTGTTGGAGGCGCGGATGCGCCAGACCACGCCGCCGCTGCCGCCGCTCTCCAGAGTCACCAGGTTGCGGATGAACTCGCCCGTCTTCAAGTCCCAAAGCTTCACCGTGCCGTCGTCCGAGCTGGTGATCACGAAGCTCTTGTTGAACTGGAGGCACGTGACGGCGCTCTGGTGCTTGTGGGGACCTGGGGGGGTAGGGGACAACAGAAGCAGAGAAAAAAGAAAGTCATTGGGAGCGCCAGTCATTAAAGAAAAACATGCTGCCTCAGCTGTGACAGAAAACCAGTTAGGATTTTATGATGCCTTCCTCTCTTTATTGTCAAATATCTAAAGAATAAGGCAACAATAAAAAGAATTAAGAGTGGTATTAAATTAAAAGGGAATGGCTGTAAGAAAGACGACAATGAGACACACATGGGAAGATTCTGTAGGCAATTAGAAAACCACTACTGAATGAAACGCACATGCTAATTGGTATACGTGGCATATGTGTCTGATGGTTTAACAGTAGATAATCAAGTCTAATAATCCAATAAACGCCAGCCACAAACAGCATTTGGCATTTCCATTTCAAAGAACTCTTCCCTAATCAGGTGCAAGTCAGTCATTTGGTGCTTGTGTGGAGGTACATTACACATCCCCTTTGAGCGCAGCAGAACTTCAGCTGCCTTTGTTGTGTATTGCCTCATGTTAACTCAACAAAGGACTGTGGAAAGCTCCCCCCATCAACATAATAAAACATCAGGTTCATTTCCTTTAATGTTAAGTATCCTGTTTCTCTGTCTATTGTTCTATCTAAATGTCATCATGAATAGAAGGGAAATGTCCAATGGCCCAATTAGCTGACCTACAAAGAGACAACATACGACCCCCCACCTCCATTTTCCTGCACCCCAAACCCGGCCCAGCCCCCCCGCACCCCCCTCACATCCCCCTTCTCCCGTCTATCTGCCTTCCAGGGCTTCCTCACACGACACGTCTTCCCCCATCCCCCCATCCCACCCCCTGTCTGTCTCTCTTTCCATCTCTCCATCTCTCCCTTCCTCCCTCCCTCCCTCTCCCTCTCCTCTTTTCATCAGCCTTCAAGCCCTGTGCCTCTCAAGCCCTCTGATGCCAGCAGAGGGGATCCCTTTGTTCTTCTGATCCTGCCTGGTGAACTCCTACAGCAGCCATAGGGTGTGTAATAAGGCCATCCAGATGAGGAGATTGCGCACCCTATGGCTGCTGTAGGAGTTCACCAGGCAGGATCAGAAGAACAAAGGGATCCCCTCTGCTGGCATCAGAGGGCTTGAGAGGCACAGGGCTTGAAGGCTGATGAAAAGAGGAGAGAGAGAGAGAGAGAGAGAGGGAGGGAGAGAGAGAAAGAAAGAAAGAAAGAAAGAAAAAGAAAGAACAGAGAGAGAAAGAAAGGAGAGAGAGAGTCGTGCAGGCTGCTGATCTGGATGCTTCCATGCTTCCAAATGTATGATACTGGTGTGTGTTGTGTTCTCAATGCCCATAGCCAAGGGCCATTGTTTTCCTAGAGCTGTAAACCATTCGATTTTCTTTGCTTACGGTACTGTGTGCTCTCGGACTCTTTCTATTTCGAAGGCCTCCAAGACACAATTACGCTACCCAGATAAAAGAGCCAGAGTGGTTCAGGATGACTGCATCAGTGGGCCCTGACTCCTATGCCACTCACAGCACAGCACAACACAGCACAGCGTATGGCTGAAGGACGAGACACACACTCGGGGACCTCAGCTAGGGATGACTGCCTCTGATTCAGCAATCTCCTGCACTAGCGGACAGCTAATCTAAGGCACTTTAAACTAAGGTCACAGACAGAATGCTGCGGACTCTTTAATGCTATAGCGTTTGGTCGAATCCTTCCGTAGCTGAAAGGGCTCGCTGACCTTGAAGCGTCTGGAGGCACTGGCCCGTCTTGATGTCCCAGATCTTGACGGTGGAGTCGGCGTTGCCCGAGACCAGGATGTTGTCCTTCAGCTCCATGCCGCTGGTGAGGGACTGGTGACCGGTGAGCGTGTGGATGCAGTTGCCTGTCTCCACGTCCCACACGCGGATCGACGTGTCCAACGAGCCGCTCACCACGTGCACGCCGTCAAACTAGAAAAAACAAACAAACAAAACAGTCCGGGGTAAGATTCACGTACATATTTACATTCACACTCCATGACACACACACACACACACACACATACATACATACATACAACCAACGCATCCCACATCACACATACATACAACCAACGCATCCCACATGCCAAATGCCAAGTTCCATACTGACACTGCTCCGTATTAACACGCGTTCTCGGGAAAGAGCTGTCAAATCTGGTGTTAAGAAAATCGTTGCTCACTCACTTCGAATGAATGGAAAATGTACATCAGCCAACTCTGTGAAGAGTTGCCCATGGTATATTATGGGATATCCTCACGGCTAGTGATGTGTGGAGTGCATCATTACCAATCAGAAATTAATAAATAGGCCCTAAGTGCATGCCATGGGCCAGTCTTTCTGACTAGCAGTACTACCACAGGAAATGCAGTAAATGCTTGGATGTCGTCTTTGCTTTTCCCACTTTTTTTTAAATCTGGGAAGCACATCAAGCTTGCCTCAGTGTCTAACGTTCGCTACATAACTAAAATGCCTTTTTCTTGCTTTGCTTTTACTACCCTTCAGACCCATCAGTAGCCAGATGACTGAGGCTTTGGGATGTACAGTATGAGCTTCTTTACCCTTTGAGCTTCATCAAACCTACTATAAAGTGCTCATGACTGCTATTAATGTAAAAATAACATATTTGATATTTGAATAAATGACTGATCGATCTGTATATATCGATCTGACAGCAAAAAGAGAGGAAGAGGAGAGGAGAGGAAGGAGAGTCAATTCGGAGTATTAGCCGCTGACATTATAAGACTGACAAAGACAGAATGGTGCATTATCGTGTCTTTGAAGCGGCTTGCGGGGAACCAGACAGGATAGTGGCATGTATGAGTCACACTCTCTTCCTCCCATCTGAATGCAACAGACCAGCTGGAGGTGCCAAAGGCGTACTGATGACTCCTACACAGCTGATCTGCACACGCCTCCCTACAGTGGCTGGTTTGGAAAAGAGGAGAGAATCAGACATATCCGCTTGATGGACAGAAATGGCTTTGTCCTCTGAAGCCCTTCTATGAGTAGTACTAATCCTGTGTGTGTGTGTGTGTGTGTGTGTGTGTGTGTGTGTGT
>JAGFZM010000317.1:666457-679275 GCA_017657215.1 Limnothrissa miodon | reverse complement strand
TGTGCTCTCGGACTCTTTCTATTTCGAAGGCCTCCAAGACACAATTACGCTACCCAGATAAAAGAGCCAGAGTGGTTCAGGATGACTGCATCAGTGGGCCCTGACTCCTATGCCACTCACAGCACAACACAGCACAGCGTATGGCTGAAGGACGAGACACAAACTCGGGGACCTCAGCTAGGGATGACTGCCTCTGATTCAGCAATCTCCTGCACTAGCGGACAGCTAATCTAAGGCACTTTAAACTAAGGTCACAGACAGAATGCTGCGGACTCTTTAATGCTATAGCGTTTGGTCGAATCCTTCCGTAGCTGAAAGGGCTCGCTGACCTTGAAGCGTCTGGAGGCACTGGCCCGTCTTGATGTCCCAGATCTTGACGGTGGAGTCGGCGTTGCCCGAGACCAGGATGTTGTCCTTCAGCTCCATGCCGCTGGTGAGGGACTGGTGACCGGTGAGCGTGTGGATGCAGTTGCCCGTCTCCACGTCCCACACGCGGATCGACGTGTCCAACGAGCCGCTCACCACGTGCACGCCGTCAAACTAGAAAAAACAAACAAACAAAACAGTCCGGGGTAAGATTCACGTACATATTTACATTCACACTCCATGACACACACACACACACACACACATACATACATACATACAACCAACGCATCCCACATCACACATACATACAACCAACGCATCCCACATGCCAAATGCCAAGTTCCATACTGACACTGCTCCGTATTAACACGCGTTCTCGGGAAAGAGCTGTCAAATCTGGTGTTAAGAAAATCGTTGCTCACTCACTTCAAATGAATGGAAAATGTACATCAGCCAACTCAAGGGAACATGCAGAGAGACCATTAGCTGTGAAGAGTTGCCCATGGTATATTATGGGATATCCTCACGGCTAGTGATGTGTGGAGTGCATCATTACCAATCAGAAATTAATAAATAGGCCCTAAGTGCATGCCATGGGCCAGTCTTTCTGACTAGCAGTACTACCACAGGAAATGCAGTAAATGCTTGGATGTCGTCTTTGCTTTTCCCACTTTTTTTTAAATCTGGGAAGCACATCAAGCTTGCCTCAGAGTATAACGTTCGCTACATAACTAAAATGCCTTTTTCTTGCTTTGCTTTTACTACCCTTCAGACCCATCAGTAGCCAGATGACTGAGGCTTTGGGATGTACAGTATGAGCTTCTTTACCCTTTGAGCTTCATCAAACCTACTATAAAGTGCTCATGACTGCTATTAATGTAAAAATAACATATTTGATATTTGAATAAATGACTGATCGATCTGTATATATCGATCTGACAGCAAAAAGAGAGGAAGAGGAGAGGAGAGGAAGGAGAGTCAATTCGGAGTATTAGCCGCTGACATTATAAGACTGACAAAGACAGAATGGTGCATTATCGTGTCTTTGAAGCGGCTTGCGGGGAACCAGACAGGATAGTGGCATGTATGAGTCACACTCTCTTCCTCCCATCTGAATGCAACAGACCAGCTGGAGGTGCCAAAGGCGTACTGATGACTCCTACACAGCTGATCTGCACACGCCTCCCTACAGTGGCTGGTTTGGAAAAGAGGAGAGAATCAGACATATCCGCTTGATGGACAGAAATGGCTTTGTCCTCTGAAGCCCTTCTATGAGTAGTACTAATCCTGTGTGTGTGTGTGTGTGTGTGTGTGTGTGTGTGTGTGTGTGTACGCTAGTATGAATATTTGTATACGCATGTGTTTGAATGTAATTGTATACATCTATATATGTATCTGTGTATACATATATGTGTATGTGTATGTGTGTGTGTGTGTGTGTGGTTATGCTGCATACCTATAAGGAGTAGACTCTGTTGGTGTGTGTGTGTGTGTGTGTGTGTGTATGTGTATGTGTGTGTGTTGCATACCTGTAAGGAGTAGACTCTGTTGGTGTGGCCCTGCAGCGTGTGCAGGCAAGTCTCCGTCTCGGGGTCCCACACCTTCACCATGAAGTCGTAGGCGCCGCTCACGACCCTGCGCCCGTCGTACTGAACGCAGCGCACCGCCGCCACGTGGCCCATGAGCACGTGCAAACACTGACCCGTCTCGATGTCCCACACGCGCAGCGTAGCGTCCCGGGAACCGCTCACCACCCTGTGGACAGACAGACAGACAGACGAACGAACGGGTGAGATTGGGGTTTAATCCTCTCTATATGTTAAGGGCAGCAGATTGTGCTGAATTGGGACTTCTCTCGGAAGGGGACCAATCGTTTATCAAGGAGATTTAGTGCGTTCTCTGAGCATGCTTATTAAGGCAGATATTGCTGGAGTCCTGCCAAGGCATATCCATTTCCATCTCCCATGATGAAATCCAACTGTGCGTGCCACAGACTTTTCAGCTCCCGTAATTGAACACAAGTCCCCCGTAACGTTTTACTACAGAACGTCTCAGCCGAGGGCAGAGGACACCTCTTCTAGTGCAGGCCAGAACAAAGGGGAGAGGAGAGAAAAGAAAAGCACAGTGCTCTGGAATCTTCCGCTACCCTGCCGTCTGGCTGCCCGCAGTCACAGTCACCCCCCTACCCCCCACTGGCCTCTTCCAGGGCGGTCTGTTTGCCTGTGCGCTGGGTCCTTTCTGGCCAGTGAGTAATCAGAGGGCGCTCAGCCCTCCACATGGCCCTGGGCAGAAAGAGCACTAGGGGCTGGGCACGAGCGGAGCAGGGCGCGCTCAGACTGACAGCTGGCCTCCGCAGGGGACCGAGAGCGTCGAGCCCTCCACCCCGGAGAGCACATTGTTGTGCACCGATATGTGAACATTTGCCTTTTCCAGCTGTGGCCTTTCTGAGAGTCGTTTTAAGAGCATGCTGGCTGCGGGTACCTCCGGTCACAATGCGCGTTTGAGCATTGTCTGCACTGTCACACTCCAAGACCATTTGGCCGCACTACATGACCAGAAGAATACGAGTTAGCAAGAAAAAAAAATGTATATATCTTCTTAAAAAACAGCCAATTTTCATTTTTTACTTTTTTTAACATGGTGTCCACTGTCTTGTCTGCCGTCTTAATATGTCTGTGAGATTTATATTATTGTAGTTATATGCTCCTTTGTTTTTGGTATTCCATTGTCCATCATTTAGCGTCATTTAGCATCATTTACTTTATGTGATGATAATGTCTCTTTAGTAACTAGTGCTGCCACTCTTGGCCAGGACTCCCTGGTTGAAGAGTTAATGTAACTCAATGGGACCTTTCTAGTAAAATACTAGGTTAAATAAAACTTTTAGATGATGGCCATCATGAGATGAGTGAACAAGGCACTATGGGAGCTTAACTGTATGTGAGCATGAGAGCGTGTGAGTGGGGGGAGGAGTCTAAAAACAGTCTCTTAAAGTAGGGAGCAATAAAAACATACGTTTGAAATTGATTATGTACGGTACACTTGCCATCAACCACAGCTCAGATTCATCTAAACAGATGATGGCCATCATGAGATGAGTGAACAAGGCACTATTAAACCGTATGAGAGCATGAGAGCGTGTGAGATTAATCTAAACAGATTGCTCCCTGAAATACAAGCAACCATCCTGTCCATTCATTCCATAGGGAAACGAATGTGTGAATGCTGTCCAACATTACCTTTTTTCATGCAGGTGCATGCAGCGCACTGTAGAGGTGTGTCCGTACAGCGTGTGGATACATTCTCCGGTCTCGGCGTTCCACACCTTCAGCGTTCGGTCCGTGGAGCCGCTGATGATGATGTTGTCCCTCATCTGGGACGACCACACGCCCCCTGTGTGGCCCACCAACGTCCGCAAACACTGAACACACAACAGAGACGGCAGCCATCAGACACGTGCAGACATTCATCATAGTAGACCTGTGACAAACATTATTACAAAGTGCTACACAATAAGATTCCTCTGATGACACAGATAACATCAAAGGTCCTCTAAGAGCACATTTCATAGAGCACCTTTAAGTAAACTGCAAAGGGCTGTTCAGTGAGTCTCGTTGTAGATTTTGGTCTGCTTTTTTTTTTAATCAGACAGAAAAGAGGGCAGTTGTGAGCTTCTAGCAGCAGCAGGCATGATGAGATGTTGATATCTCTCAAACTGCTTCTGAAAGCCATCACAGCATCCTAGCGACTCTCCAAGGACTGATTGGTGGGTGATTGGTCCGACCAAACTCGGTAGAAAAGCTACAAAGGCCCTGATGGCTGCAGCGGTGCTCATTTCAATTCTGATTAGGGACACTGGACTTGCTGGATCTGCTTTAAAACCCATTACATATCTTAGAGGCCCACTTTATATCATATGAAATTGTCCAAGTTTTAAAATGATCATGCAGGTTTCAAATGATCTTGTGGATGGGAATATCACATAACTTCATTCAGGCATTAATGGCACATTGCTGAAAAGTCCAACAGCGAGTAAGTGCAGGTCGGAATCGTATTTGAGCGCAATGCCATAACCAGCTCTAATGACCAGTTCAAGGCAAAAAGAAATATAAAGCATGGCCACAGTCACCTACCGTAGAAGTCAAACATAAAATGTCAAGAGTTGGAAAATCGGTAGTCCATTACAAGAGAGAGCGGAAATCATCCTCTGAGTTATGGAACTGCAGCTAAAAGAGGTAGGTGCTCAGTGCTCAAGAGGATTGTGAGATTAGGATGCGAGTGGACGTGTATTTGATCAGTCTTAAGGTAGCAGTCTGGCAAATTCTAAACAGGGTTTGAGGCTCGAAGAAAAGGCCATGTAAAATAAATGGAAATGACCTTTAGAAAGAAATAAAAAAGCACTCTCTATAATGTGCTAGAGAAACTAATTTAATGCTGACCTTTCCTCGACCTGCACAATTTCCGGTTCTTGATGAAAGCAGATAATTTTCTCCATTGCTAAGAAAATTGTGCTAATATAGCCAAAAAAAAATGATTTCCTCGTTTTAGATGACAGATTAGCCATTGATCGTGTAAAACTCTCTATCTGTTTGAAATGGGATGGTATTAAGTAAATTTAATTAGGGGTTTTGACGCAGCATTTAATTAGTGGCTGAAGAAGGCAGTACTCCACAGGGCCTTGAGTAGAAGTTATGATCCATGGCTTTGTGGAGAGAGCTGGAGCAGCCAGCACCTAAAATCAGGCTCATAAACCTGTGGATGGTTCTTCCACCGGCATGAGTGGCCAAGGCAGAGTCAGGCACAGGGTGTTTTTTACACGGCGATAAACGATGACGCTCCGTTAACTTACCGCAGCATTACACGACCTCGGCCTCTCCACATATTGCGCGGTGTCATGAAGGTTAACTTAATTTTGCGCTCGTTTTGTCGTCCTCCATCTCGGCAGTGCGAGCTAGCACAGCCAGCCGTAGCAGCAAGAGTCTGGTCAGCAGGAAAGGGGAACAAAAGGCTGAGGCGGCAAACTAATTGGAGGCAATTAAACACCATTACCAGAGAGGCCGGGAGGATAAATGAGACTGAGGGGCTTACTGAAGAGAGAGAGCGCGCGCACTAATGACTCTGTGATATCTATGGACAATCATGAGGAGGACAGGGAATGGGGAAGAAAAAATAAAATAAAACATGGCTTTCACGTCCATTTTCTTCCCATGACAGACATCTCCATCCCTATCCGTGGAAAAGGATCATGGTGGCAAGATCGCTGTGCTGTGCTCTCCACATCCCCATGAAACCGGGTGGAGTGAGAACACTGGTTGAATATTGATGAAATTTGCTGAATTAAACATGAGCATTTTTATTCTCTAATGAGTGTATGTTACCAGGGAGATGGATTTCTCAACATGAGCGCGAACCAAAGCACTTGTACAGCTCAGGCCGGGTCCACAAAGCTCTCCCCTGCCGATTAGAACCCTCTCAGCCAGAGTCTGGGATAGGGGACCTTTGAAATGAAATGGCTTAGGTGTCTGTTTATCTGCCTGTGGAACAAGCACAAAGGCAGCCACCCCTGGCAGCCGGCAAGCGGAAGATTAACATTCTTTTAAATGGCTGTTAAGGCCCCCCGAAGACAGAGATGGTGGCATAATCCTAGGTTCTATTTTTATTACATTTCTTGCCTTATTTTTTCTATGTGAGTTTGATCCATGGTGAAAAACAGGCACTTGTCTGACAGCAAAAAAGCAACTGCTGGGTGTTTGGAGGCATACAATTTCCCACAACTCGCGGGGACACCAAGGAGCTGTTGAGGCGGATTTGTCTCGATATTTCTTGGCCTTGAACCCAGTCCAAATCTCCTATATGGCCGATCACGGCTGATTTCCCATTGTACAAGCACTGATTTGCGCTGTGTACCTTTGCAATGCCCTTTGATGGGCCAGCTCGGCGTGTGTGATTTGTCCCTGTGAGGGCTCAGCTGCTGAGCAATCTGTGTGGAGCAGCTGCTCTGGCCTGCTCACACTCAACACAATGAGCAAGAGCAGTGCCAGCCCATCTGGGACTAGTGAGCATCCTCTAATTGGGTTTTTGGGACCAATCAGTAATGAACAGAGGGATCATGGGAAATGTAGTGTGAGATTGGAAGAGTTACTTGGCTTGAAGTGGAGTCAAGGTTAAACAGCATCAGTTTGGTAAGAGATTGCATCTTTACAAGTGATGATCAGGAAGGATAATTACACAGATAACAAAGGACACAGCAAAACAGGGCTGTTCAGTGTGTTTTGTTGCAGATTTTGGTCCATTTTATTATGACACACAAGAGGTGGGGGATGGTCTAGGTTTCTGGCATGCAGCAGTAGGCACGGTGATATGTTGATATTCAGCCAGGATGCAGTCTGAGTCATACTCACGACCGGCTTAGAGAGAGAGAGAAAAAGACAGACAGAGAGAAAGAGAGAGAATGAGAGAAAGAGAGAAAGTGAGAGAGAAAGTAAGACAGAAACGCAGGAAACAGGAGATAGAACTGAGATACGAGGGGAAAAATAAACAAAAAAAAAAAAGCCATCAAGGACAAATGGTAATAAATCAGGCCCTGAGTTGAGTGGAGTGCGTTTTTGTTTTTCTTTCTTTCTCCCAATTCTCCCATCTCCTCCTGCCAAGCGTGACCAGGCAAAGAGGCGGCGTGATCTCCAATGCCAGTCATCCTCAGCCTCTGACCTCCACATTCTTGACGCCTGTAATATAGAAATGGCTGAGAAGAGATTTCATGCCCTACGGTAAATATCGAAGGCAGGCGACTTCGAGAACAGGGAGTGTCATTTTTTTTTTTATTCCTGCAATTCCTCACATTCCTCAACCGAGGTTGTTGACGCTGAGGGCACAAGAGGTCTTCACTGCACGCAAATGAAAACACTTCTTCCATCTTCTGTGAGAATGAACCAGGGGCCCCAACATGCATATATTCAGCTACTTGGAGACCGGCAGCAACAGTTCCTTAATATTACATACGACATTAATATCATCATATGACACATTAGTTATGGATGATTTCTTGCAAGTGTAATGGCAAAGATGCTCAATGACAGCCCTCATGGTTTTCTGAGCTGCCTTTCAACAGCTGTGTGACCGCAGAGGGCGTCGCTTACTGACGGGCACTAGGGGAGCCTCTTCCACTCTACTGCACAGGTGGCATGTGGGTCCCATCAGAGAGAGAGAGAGAGAGAAAAAGTTAGAGAGAAAGAGAGAGGGAGAGAGCGAGAGAGACACACGAAAGAGAGACGAGAGAGAGAGATGGAGGCTGACAGCTCCCCCCACCCCCAATCCAGACTGCTGGGGAGTCGTGTTCGGGGTATCCAGCCAGAGTTCAGCACAGACGTTTATTAGGAGTGACATCCTCTCAGGTGGAGCGTAGGAGTCCACCTGCACACGGCGATGGGACGATACAGACAGACATTTTCGTCAGCCTGAAGCTTTCAGTCAAACGCTAGCCGACTGGGCACAACACACTCTCTCTCTCTCTCTCGCTCGCTCACCCCCTCCCCTTGCGGTCTTATCTGTCAGCTTCAAAGGGAAACGATTCATAGGCTGCGCTGTTCAGCGTCTGAAGCTAATCTGCCTGTGCCATCATTTCCCTATTAGTTGCACTCAGGGTCCTCGCTTGCTCACATCGGACACGCTGCAGCACCACCCTCTCCACCCCCCAAAGTGTCCGTAATGTGGTCATGTGTCAGAGAGAAGATTGTAAGCCCCTTCGTAAACCTCATTCCTCACAGGGTATACAAGCTTGACTGTTTGTGTGCGATAAGACAAGGAACAGGTAACGGCAACGGCTATACCTCTCTTTTGCCAGCCTTTGCCCCTCACTACGTCAAGCGTGGGTTTGGGAAGCAATGCAAAGTGTGCAAAACACAACTCCACCCCGGGTGTAGCGTGCAGACGTGCTGTACGTTATGTGAAATATTTCTCAGTGCCTCAGGCAGCTTCCGCAGCATGTTCTGGCCTGCAACAGTTTCTGCAGAGCCGTGCTCTTGCAAGCAGCTTGCTAGCCAAGAAGAAGCCTCAGGTGTGCCTTGCACCTTTGACTGCGCGTGCCGTCTACCTGCCAAGCGGAGACTCCTGCTGCTCCTGACAGATGGGGGCTTGGAGAAGCTGTCCGCTCCGCAGTCGAGAGGAAGGGCAAAAACGGTGGAGGGAGAGAGGGAGAGGGGGAGAGTGTGTCGCATCCGTGACTGTTGAAGCACTGCAGGACTGGCTTCAAGGCTTTCCACACACGCCGGTTCTGACAGCATTGCGGAGGACTTTTGAATTTTAAAATTTTATTTGCCACACTGGTAGTGCACAGCAGGCAATGAATATAGATAGCATTGTAGATTATAGAATCACCAATGGATTATATAGCATAGTAGCCTTTGGATTCAACAATAGATTATATAGCAAGCAGCCTATGGAGTCACCAATGGATTATATAGCATAGTAGCACTAGCCTATGGAATCAACAATGGCTTGTACAGAATGGCTCTGACAAAATAAACTTGAATGAGAATCAATGGCATCAGCTAGCAGAGTCCAGTACTGGTGTACGGGGTTGTATTGAAAACAATAGAATGAAATCTAAATGTTGTGGCACCGCAGGTACTTCACACTTTGTCTGAGTCCTTTAAGAGACAGCCAAATTGTGCACTAATAATCAGTAATCTGCTTTCAATTTATTACTGCCTCTCCAGTACCCCACCCACCCACTCCCCATGACTCCTGTGATCCCCACAGAGGACCTAATGAAGGCACATATCTGGTCACGGCTCTGGGAAGAGGAGAGGGAGAGGAGAGGGAGAGAAAAAGCCGTCCACGACACCAGGGCTGCTTATCTTCCCCAGAAAGCTGCCAGAATCCAACCGTGAGCCGGAAAAACTGAGACCTTGTGAAAACAACCTGAAGGACAATCACAAATTAACTCGGCCAAACCCAGCCGAGCGCAAAACTCGTGAGAGGCAAGCAGAACTGATGAAACGGCCTTCGGTTTCCAGGAGTCCACGAGGAGAAACCAGCCGAAGAGCCAGGAGAAACTTCTGACAGCTTTCCCCTTACTGCCTGTATTGATCCAGGCTTCAGTCTGGACATGTGAGTGGAAAATATGTGTTTGCGCCCCAGTAAAAAGCCAAATCCTGCAGACTGTCTGGGCCAAGAAGAAACAAATCAGATGAAAGGCAGATGCCTGTTGACATGGAGCTCACGTTAATAGAAAAAAAATAAAAATGGCAGGATGGATGAACAGGTACTAAGAGATTGGGACAGAAATTAATATGCAGATTGAGCTTTAGTCCAGCAAGAGCTCGAGGGCAGCTTGAAGATTGGAGAATTTTGTGTTTGGACTTCCTTAATTACTTAGAAATACTCTACCCTCATCTTTACAGAGACGGATGGGAGTGAGTATGAATATATGTGCACATACAGGGGTAACAAGAGCAGAGATGAAATATAATTGAATTATTTCAGGTGAGTAATGCTTTAATTATTAAGTGCAAGAGTTCCTACAGGTAATTATATGACTGCTGATGGAATCAAACAAAAACAAAAAAAAAAAATTGGAGCACAAAGATCCAGAGACTTTTCCTTTGGAGGGCTCGCAGGCAGGTGCATTGTGGGATACTCCTGGCTTGACGCCAGCCCCCTGGTTACGACCCCCGTCACGGAGCACAGAACACATCAGCCATCTGCTGTACCTCTCATCACACACGCAGTCGTCACAACGACTGGGCTGCACCAAAGCAAACCCGCCCTGCGCCCAATCAACGGCTCTTCACTTGGCTTGTGTACATGCGCATCAAAATCAGACAGCCCTTAGAAAAGGCGCAGAGATTCTTTAGAGCCACCGAGTCCTAAATTACCACCCAAATGTGCACATGGGGCGGGGGGAGCTTCAGCCGCTCATTAATGAGCTCCAGCTTCAGCCGCTCATTAAAAAACAAGAAAATGGGGAGAGGGCCACCTGTCATGGATAAGTGAGAGGTGATTTTTGATTAGAGTTTGTGTAAAATGGGAGAAGTGATTGCGGGGGAGGTGTTAGTCAGGGGTTGGAGGAAGGCTAGGGTAAAACAGGGGGCGATTAACTGTATCCTTTCCATTGCCCAACCAAATCAATGGGCAGCTCATGAAACAGTCACACCAGGTCCGTGTCACTGCATCACCTTTGCCAATGAATACTTAAAGAAGCCTGGGGCAACGGCCCATTCACTCCATTTAACACGCACACACACACAATCTGAGCAAGATGATGGTGGGGGTTGGGTAGAAAAGGGGAGGGTGTTGGAAAGCCCTTTTGTGGCGCAGTGAACCTACAGTGTTAACATGATAGAGACTCATGTCACTCATAAATAATTGAGCTTCAGAACATTGTCCCAGATGACTATGGAGATGACGGCCATGTTGCCGGTTGCTACAATTCCTGCAACAAGGGGAGGGGTGGGGGTGGGGGTCCTTCAGATTCAAAGAGATGCCTTCACACCCCCCACTGCCTCCCCCGCCTCCGCACACATGCACCACCGCCATTTAAAACAGGAAAATCAATAGAAGATGAAGGACACACACTCGTTCAAGCTTGTGGAGGGCACTAGTGGGTGAGGGTGTAAGTGCACAGCTGTGCTAAGTGGAGGATGCGAAGGAACAGTGGGGACATTTTACATCCGTCCCCGTGTTCACCCGTGATCGATGCTCACACCACAGGATCAATGTGGGCTGGAATTAACCTGTGTGACACACATCCCCCCTGGGTGGGCGCTCTCATGTTAGAACAAAAGGCTGTCTACTGAACAGTCTGGGAGGGATTGAAACTTCTATTTTCAAAAAGCCAAGGATTCCTCCGCGCAAGTCGAAATTGGAGAAAATAAAACATAACTGAGCTGTGTGCGGATTTGATTTAAATTAGTCACAGATGCTTTGAGTGTGAGAGCTTTTTGAAGAAAAAAGCAAAAACAACAGACGTACCTTTCCAGTGACTGCTGACCACACTTTGAGCGTGTTGTCGTCCGAGCCGCTGACGATGCGGTTCCCGCAGAACTGGAGGCAGGTGATGACGTGATCGTCGTGGCCCTTCAGCACCTGCGGAGTGGGGGAGGGGGAGGGTTGGCACAGGTAAGACGAGCAGCCGTGAGGCTCCAGAGCCGTGCAAGCCTGCCCTAATGAGGCCTACTCTACATGCATCAGAAAGCATGGCCTCCCTCCGAGCAGCGTGAGTGCTTCACTGTGGGGCTGGGATATTGGGTCAGAGGAGTGCTGGCTCAGCAGATGACACAGCATGTTTGGGAGGGAGGCGCGCACACACACACACACACACTCACACACACACACACACACACACGTGTACAGTATGCACGCACACGCTTTCACTCACACGCACGCACACACACACGCGCACACACACAGGCACACACACAGGCACACACACAGACACACACGAGTTGCAGCTAGGAAAGAGCAATGCTTCTCCAGCACAGCAACTGCCAAGCTAAACACAGCAGGAGAAGACTGTTTGCTCAGCCCCTCGCTCCCCTCTCAATCTGCACAGCTAAGACTGGGACAATGACAGCCAGGTTTCCCCGCCTGCACCCTCATCCGCTTTAATGCCGAACGAATCCGCACACACGGACACATACGCGAACATGCACACACACACACGTCCACACACACACACCAAACTTGACATTCCTGTAGTCATTAAGGGGACAGGAACATCTACCTTGGGTGATTTGAGGTCTCCTCTCCTCCAGTTGGTATCTATTCTGTGCTGCCTGATGTAGGCGCTCTTCCAGGGACTGTGCGTGAAACCGGGTTTGATAACCTTCCGCCGTTTGATGTGCAGAGGTTCATCAATACCTGAGAGAAGGAAGGAAATTGGATTAAAAATACAGCCAGACACAGACACACATAAAAAGCCTCTAGGTTTGTTTTTTTTTTTTTTTTTTTTTTGGCGGTCTGAAGTGTTCTCAGCAGGCAACAGGTAAATATCCTTTTAATCCCATTTCCTTTCCAGATGCTACTGGCTGAGATTGTTTAGTGTGCTCCCGTAAATAGCGTTTTTCTACTCCTACGAGAGCTTTTCGAATGTATGCCTCACATTCACACACCGGTGACAGAGGCTGCCCTTCAAGGTGCCAACCAGCCACCAGGGGGTCACCTGGAGTGGGGCCTGCCATCCTCACGTTGCCAAACGGCACCTCTACCAACTGTGCCACCCTTGCACCTCCGTCCTTATGCATTAGTGATGGCTGTGTGTGTGTGTGTGTGTGTGTGTGTGCACCTACCTTCCTCTCTGCACTTCTCCCTCCACAGCAGGTTGTCCTCAGCCAGGATCCTCCAGTAGCGACACGTCTGAGCTGCCTGCAGCAGGTCCTTCGGCTCCAGGAACGACAGCACATACAACGCCAGCTGGGGGAGGGAGGGAGGGAGAGAGAGAGAGAGAGAGA
>JAGFZM010000317.1:622367-638848 GCA_017657215.1 Limnothrissa miodon | reverse complement strand
TGTGTGTGTGACTGTGTGTGTGTGACTGTGTGTGTGACTGTGTGTGTGTGACTGTGTGTGTGTGTATTTATGACTGGGTGTGCGGTCGCTTCCTGTTTACACTGCCAGCTGAAGATGAGGAGACGGCGGCGTCAGCGTCTGCTGCCATACTCTCTCCTCCTCTCCCATCTGAAGACACACACACAAACACACACACTCGGGAGGCCCTGCAGTGCTCCGCCCAACATGCTGCTCCACCGCCATAGCATTCACAGAGCACAGTTTTATCAAAAGGATTTAACAACTGTGTGTCTTGCGTTTGTCAGTTAGGAGAACTATACTGAACAGGTTCTCCTCAGGATAACGCGGCCCGGTAAGGAGGAGTGGGATTTGCTAATGACGAAACGTCCCGCGCAAAAACGCTCCGGAGACGAGGCTGGCAGCCGCTGCCTCAGTTGTTCTGCCTGCTGTGCTGCTGGGCTACACAGAACAGGAGCTCAAGGGAAGGCCTAGAAGCTTCCACTGCAGAGCGGTCCTCCTTTCAGAAGCACAGACACATTTAAAAAAATAGCCTGCACAGCACAACCATCTACAGCTTGCATGAAAAAAGTGAACCAGTCACAATTAAAATGCCTTTTCCTCAAGAGAGCAACGCAGGACTCATTTGAAGGACATCATAACATAGGTAGCTACTAGCACTGCCATCTGTCACTGCTGTAGTGCTTTTAAGCAGGGTCTCTTGTTAGCCTTAGGTTAACCACTTGTTTTCCTGACTCTCCGTCATGAGCACCTGAACAGGTGACTAATACAAACAGGTGACTACCTAAAATTCAATCAAGAGCGTACAATGGGACTGCCCCAAAAGGCATGCTTATAAAACCCATTTCTGCAACAAAAAGAGCCGACAAAAGCCTTCACTGCCTGCAGCTATGCTGACGCACTTAATGGCTTCAGCAGGGCATGTCGCACTAAAGACGAGGCAAACCAGGAAGGATATCACCGTCACTGGTAACCTAGGAGAACCCATCACCTTATTAAATATGAACACATTTAGCAGTAGGGGCAGCAGCAGCAGCAGCAGGCTGATTCATCGCTTCCTGTCAAACAGGCAGTCATCACACCTGCAGCTCCAGCTACCGCTTCCAGTGACTGCACACCCAAGCCCAAAGAGGAAATACCTCTAGGGCTAATGAGGTACTGTGGACCGTCTATACACACACACACACACACACACACACACACACAAAATATATGGATATGGAAATGTGTGTGAATGAGTTGGACTCAATATACACATATACACAGATATACTATATGTGTACGTGTTGGATCAGACTGATATTCTCACTCTCTCTCTCTCTCTCTCACACACACACACACACACACACACACAGACAGACTATTCTATAGCCCTTGGCGGTGGAATGAGATGAGCGCACGCTTGGAGATTTTCTAAATAAATAAAACTTAAACAGACACGTCCTGGCTTCCCCTCTCGCTCTCCACTGGTGCTCAGTCTCCTCACACACCCCTGAGCTGGCAGAGGTGCACCATGTCCTTGCCCGCCAGCAGGTCCAAAGAGCCCTGACCGGGGGCTCCAACAACCCCACACCTGGGGAGGGGGGGAGGTAAGAGCAGGAACAGGGTAGGTCGGGACATACACACACACACACAGATTGATTTTTTTTTTTGCTATATTTTTTTTTCAATAAATTACGTGAATTTGACACACTCCTACTGTCCTCTAAGGGGGTGTAGATATTGATCTCAACCACACACTGCTGTGAGCAGATCATACATTGATAACCAGAGCCGTGCGTTTCAGGCAGGGGATTATGTAACTTCGCGGCCTGAGCAGAATAAACTAAAAACTTTTCGACCACAGTTCATGGCACTGGGACTGGAAAAGCTCTTAAACCAGAGGGGAGTTAAAATTACTGCTCATCCAGCGTACCAATTAACCTTGTCGCTTAATGGATTTTTCTTTCATTTTCAGACTGCACGGTGAGCTCATGCATCTTCAGTGGAAAGAGGTGGACAGGAGAGAAAAAAAAAAAGACCCAAAAAGCCAGTCCATCAAGCGATAACGAGAAGAAAAATAATGGTTTGTTCAGTAGGGTCAGTCTATCCTGTTTCCAACCAACGCAAGAGTCAAGGCAAGAAATGGCACATCTACCATAATGACTTTCTGTGCAGTTGTGTGGCTTGTACAAGACTTTCTATCACACGCTACCTTGCTTTTCTCTCATCTCCAATTTGGAAGTGAATTGAAAGTCGGTGGGCACACAAGTAGAGAAAGCATGATTGCTGAGCCAAACAGAGCAGAAATATCCTTGAAGCGTTGCCTCCCCCCTACTCCACACACACACACAGACACACACACACACACACAGCCAGCCACCCCAACACAGGAGCTGGCTGAACTTGCGATGTGTGTTTATTGTGAGAGCAGGCTCTTACAAGCACAACTCAGGTTTTAATGAACGCCAGATGGAAGTTGTTTGTGGGTGGTATGGGTTTGGTAGATTCCTCTAAGGGCTTTGACTCTACAATTAAAATGTCAGGAGAGAGAGGAGAAAAAAATAACCTTACTTCATTTCCTGCATAAGGATGTGTATATTTTACAATCTCCCACAGTGAAGTGTTGCATGTTCACCATTAGGAGGAAGACATTAGCGTTCCACCACCTCTTCTGAGGCACCCCGAGGAACCACCAGCAAAATCGTAAACACATCCTTCGACCTATCCTAGTTTTCACTCACCTTCCCTGGCTTAGGTAATCAGAAAGCCATGCTTCACTCAGTCAACAAAATGGACATCAGAAGGATGGATGGACGCACAATAATTCAGCGTCGAGTTAGGAGTAATATAACACTGCACTACAAATGGCCATGAGAAAAAGCTAATAAACAAAGAAAAAAGAGAATACGAATAAAACAAAGAAAATAGAGCATAGAACTCAGCACAGATCTCAGCCAAGGAAAAAGGGTTACACACACGCAATACAAATTTCAGATGCTGTTCTGGATCACCATGGAAATGTAATAATCTGTTCATCGACCTAATACCCACTTTGTCTAAAATATCATTAAAATCCGTGCAATACAAATTATTTTGCACACACAGCCAAACAAATGCCAGCAATAACATAACTTCTTTGGCAGGGGTAAATAGAAACTCAGAGACCAGTCAGGACCTTCATTAATCATTCATCTCATATTCCATGATCACTTTAGAGTAGAAATCCCCATGCTCTTTATGCAGACAGTTCCAAGTCAGGCTTTGCAAACTTCCAGCTTGACGCCTGCTAGATCACCGCATTGAAGTTACACTTCTAAACTTTAGGAAGCGACACAATCTTAGATGTTTGATAAAAAAAATTAAAAAGAAAGAAAAACCTGAGGATGGAACCAACACCTGTCATCAGTCTGAAAAAGGATGGCATGGACGTCTTCCTCAGGAAGGAAGTTCTGCAGCAAAAAACATGGTGCTTTCTATTAGGGGGCATCTAAAAATAACTTTTCTGCTCAGGTAGTAATGGATATCTTTCATCAAGAACACAAAAACACACTATGACCAATTTGCCTGTCCATGAACACACAGACCATCTCTTTTGAACTGCCCATACACTTCTTACACTTCTCCGTCTTATTCTAAAAATTAATGTCAAAGGAATCCAAACAAAATAAAGCCCATCCCCTAGCTAGGCAGTAGAGGTCAGCAACATAGCAAAGACTTGGCACAGAACCTATGAAAAAAAACATTGGAAACATTAAGAGACACGACAATGTGGTCTTTTTATATCTTGGAAAGTGATATAAAACTGTCTTGCACGCTCAACTTGCCCATTCAATTTGGCCGGTGCAAATTTTAATCCATCAGGTGTTTTTTTTTTTTTTTTTTTTTACAGCCAAGCTGGCCAGAGTCCATTTAGCTGAGAGGGATGGAATGTTATAGTGGATGAGCTCTGTCCTGTGGGCTGCATGGGCTTGATCATGTGTGTCTCTAACTGAAAGAAAATGGATTGGGCTCTGATCTGCGGCTAACTCTAAGGAAAGAGATGGGGTCTGTCCTGAGTACTGCCAACTCAAAGAGAAGGAATGGGCTCCTCTCCTGTATACTGCAAACTGAAGAAAGGTATAAGCTCTGTCCTGTGTGCTGCTAAGTCAAAGGTAAGGAATGGGTTCGGTCCTGTATGATTGCTAACTCAAAGAGAAGGAATGGGCTCTGTCCTGTGTGCCGCCAACTGAAAACTGGCCCAGATTCCTGAAGGACAAGCCCCACCGGAGGTACTCATCAGCGCCTCTAACCTTCTGATTAAGAAAAGGGGCAGAAGTGAGATCTTCTTCGTTCAGAGAGAGAGGGGGTGGAGCACACAGCCGGAAACTGTGCGCCGATGGACAACTCTCACAACCAGGTTGTGATAAGCCTCCTTGACTTTCAGTGTAAATGGTAAATGGACTACATATAATGCTTTTCTACTCCGGGCAGTAGTGCTTTACAACATTCACACACATGCATTCATACACCGGGTGAGAAGGATGCCATGCAAGGTGCCACCCCAGCAATACGTTTTAAGTCCAGTGACTACACCAGGGGAACAGGGACTGCGCCAAGTAAACACACACACATCCTTGAAGCAGCGATGTATGTGTGTGTGTGTGTGTCTGTCTAGTGTCTAGTCTTTGCAAAAATAAACATATCCCTATGGAGCAGTTGGGGTTTAGTATCTTGCTCAAGGATACTTTGATGTGGTTAGATGGAATGGGGATTGAACCTTAAACCCTCCGGTTGCCGAACGGCACCTCTAGCCCCTGTGCCACCGTCATCCAGAAGCGTATGACACTTGCATACACAGGGGCCTCCAGGTATTGACACTAAGCGATTATGGAGTTGGCTATGCCCTCTCTCCTATGGTCATCGATTAGCTCCACCGCAGGTGAACACAAAAACTGAGCAACCATGAGTCTGCAGAAAGGCACAGGAGCCTGCAAAAACTTTTTTCTTATTATCTTTAAATCAGTCATTGTGTCTAACGTACAGCACCAGTCGAAATTGACTATGTGATGTTCCTCTGACTACAAGAGAAGTGGTACAAGAGAGAGAGGGAGAGGGAGAGTGTGTGTGTGTGTGTGTGTGTCACTCCTTTCAATAAGAGTCATTTGAAACCCGATCTATGAAAATGATCCCAGGCAGGAGATGTAAGTGTGACTTCGGCTGAAGTATTGAAGAAAAACCGTCTCAGTAATTGGTCACACTGAGAGGTATTCAACAGGTACTTTTAAAATCATCTTGAGAGTAGCAGCTTTCAGTGAAGCCTGCTACCTTGAGATTTACCATTTCAAACTCTAACCACTAACACTTATTGGTCAGTTACACACATCCTTCGCCGCTCCAGAGTCTCATATCATATGAGTATGCACACTCCATTCCACTGGAATGCAGCAAATGCATCAATTCCATCTACTTCATGAAAACATTATTAAATGATTCAGACCGTCTTCAGAGAGACCAGCAGTAGGCATTATGCGTCTATTAGTGTCCAAACACACCTGTGTAAAAGCAATCATGCACGCATGTGTTCCTCTCTGAATAGTACATGTATTTATGGATTGCTGTGAAGCAGTGTCTGAGCACAGCAGCCTGGTCTGTAATCAAACCAGACCTAACGATGACCAGAGGGGATGCCCCACTGGCAAGTCAGGATTAGCCCAATCAAATGCTCTGCTGAACACACAAACACATCAACTACTGCACCCAATGCTCATTACAGAAGTCTGTTTAGAGAATCAGCGAGTCGGGCTGCTGGATGATGGGCTATTTTAAGCTAATATCTGTCAGGATTAAGCCTACTGGAGTATTGAAAGAAATGGGGTGGGGTGCTCAACTGCCGTCTCATTGACTCCACTTCCAACTAGCGTTTACTGCCACCTACTGTTCAAGCATTAACAGTGCACAGCTCTGTCCAGTTGGTTTAAGAAGGGTTAGCTAATTTGCTAAAGGTCATTTGTCAGCAAAAACAAAGCAGTCGTCTTACCTGAATAAGAAGAACGTCCAAGAGCGCAGCCATGAAAACATAGAAAAGAAGAAAGAGGATAATCATTAGTCACCATAACGCCAGACATTAGAGAGAGACATATTAGGGCCACACCCTAATAATAAGCAATAAGTTAAACTACATCAAAACTAGATTGAAAAGACTCTGGTGTGATTATAACGAAAGCTAATTGTAAAGGCAAATGAGTCTTTGCCTTCACGCCTCCGGTGTTGCCTCCCTGAGAGTAAACACATTTTAGAAAGAGTGCACTGGGCTCTGGAGATTCAAAGGAGATAATGACTGACTGCGTCCTTATAAACACCTTTCAGTGTCATCACAGGGACTAGTGATGTGCAGTGGAACCTGTAATAATAGTCAGACAGACAGACCTGAGAGTGTAATTAACTCAGAGGGTTTTCACATCAGCACATTGAAAAGCACAAAACAAATAAACCGTTTAGGTCCTGGACGTAACTGTATCATGTTAATTCACTCACACACCAAGGGATTTTGGGTTGTCAAGATTATTGCAGAGTTGATGCTAGTGGTCGCCTACATAGCCACTGGCATGCAAGATTGTTACCAACTCTGTGACAGTTTACTCGGCAACCAAAACAGACATTGTTTTACTTCTTAAGGGGTGCCATATCACTGCAAGACAGCTGTATATTTAAAAATGCGAACAGCATCTTGGAGTGGGTGCCTTTCATTATATGTAGGCCTGTAGCGATGCGTAATGACGTTGACGAATCGACTTCAAAATATCGTTGACATCATATTTTGGCGTCGACTAATCACGCAAATGTGATATATGTTGGGTTTTTTTTGCTGTACAAAACTGAACTTAATAATAAATTATATTAAGAATTTTCTGGTATTTCAGATACATTATGATCTTTATTAATCGAACAACAGATAATAGTTAGAATAATCATCCAATTAGTCGACTAATCGATAAAATAATCGCCCAATTAATCATTTCAAAAATAATCGTTTACCCCCAGCCCTAATTATATGTGAAGCCAGAAAGAAAATTAAAGAGGTGTCAGAGAGGCAAGATGTCATACTTAAAAGTACCAATAATGGATCCCAACAACTATTTGGGAGACACTGCTGAAAAGAAGATGAAGGAGCAATAAGTGAAGTGTAATCAGTATTCAAGATTTCCATCCTGCTTTTTTACTTTTTTGGACAGAAGTGATTGAAGCCAAAGAGGGATGAAACCTGACGGTGCGAAGCGGGATAAACAACAAGGCAGAGCACCTGGCATGCTGATGCTGGAATCTGAATGCAGGGTGGGTCCCTGCAGTGTCTGTCTCAACGTGTAAAAAAACGACACAAAACCGATGAATGACTGATCGCGAGGGTGTGAATGCCTGCCTCTCCAAGCAGGCTTGCTGAGTAAGGACATGACAGTTGCTCAGCTGGTCTGCCAGTTGGAATTCACAAGAGAGAGAACGAATCTCTGTTGGGTTCCGTTCAAATTTGATCAGTCACTTCCTCTCAGAAATGTACTTAATCTAGTTGGATAGACATTGGGCTCCATGACTTTATGTAACACAGCTAACACACATAACATAACGCACATGAATGACTTTCGTAACATTTGGGGGATCTATTTTCACTTTGTTACACCTGTGGTGTGGTCTTATAGATGAAATAGACTGTGTGTTTGTTTACTTACACAAACACACCAATTTACTCTATTTTTGCTTTTATGCTAAAAAACTAAAAATCTCCCCCCTCACTATATTACATAGGCATTGTTCAGTGAGGCACAGACCATCATTACACTAATGCTTTTTAAATTGTAATATTTCAGATAGCACAAGCAGATACATAGATTAAAAACATGTGATTAAAAAAAAATTATTGACAACATATGTATTGCATTGAAATGCATTGATAGCATATATATTTTTGACTGGAACACTAGTTGGAACAAACAGAGAGGAGAACTACAACCAGGCCACCTTCCAATTAAAAGGAAACAGAAAGTGTGAAACAACAGTCCACCCAACATTAACTAACAGCTAACTGAAGAAAAACACAAGTAAAAAAAGCTTTGATGTCTTTCCAAAGAAGCAGGGCTGCCAATGCTGCAGCTTTTCTCCAGCTTGGCTCTCAGTGGGGTGCTGCTGCGGACACAAACTTGTGGGCGAGTTTGTGACCTTGTCCCGTCGCAGGGAGGAGGCTCCTGGGTCAAACACAAGTAGACGAGGCCAGGCCCCAAACAAACAATAACCGCAACGGTCAAGATAAATGAAAGTTGCCACATCACTGCCTCATCCTGGACTTGCATCGGAGTCCCTGAGGTTGTCTGTCGAGCCGGTACGGCACGGCCACATCCTGACCCATACATCACCCGCAGGCCAGCCCTCTGAAGCCTGGTTATGGAGAATAGAGCCACTGAGGTGTGTGCAGTAAAAATGACACAATGTTTTACTGCCCAACTCCACACAGCTTTCTGCAGGAGTGCCCATCTTGGCAAAGTTGCTAAAGACCCGTCAGGCTGCATTAACACCACCAAGGATAGATACAAAGGGGGTAAAATGACACTCATCGACTTCTCTTAGAGTATTCCTTTCATCTCAAAATCTTTTGTTTCACTCACACACACAGACACGAGAGGCTTTTGAAGGAGTAATTGTCTTTTATCATGGACTGATCAATCTGGGCACTCAAAAGTCTTCCATGAAAACAAAAACTCATCTTTCAGAGGGATAAAGGCAGAACCTTATAGAGATGTCTTTCTATGGCACTGGATAAAAGGAATGCTGGGGGGGAAAAGGCGAGCAAGAAAACCATCTCAAAAGATGGCTGGAAAATACATCTCTCGTGTCACAACAAGGAGCTGAATTTGTAGCAATCCTCACACTGTGAGTGCCAAGGGGAACAATCCACCCTGCTGTGTGTGAACCATTAACAGAGGAGGGAAGAGTGGCAACTCCGTTCACTTGTTCGTTTCTTGCCTTCTTCTGTGTCACGTTAGACTACAAAGGGATAGGAAACATTTGATACTCAGAAAGATATTGTAGATGTCTGAAAGCATTCACAGAAAAAAATAGTGGAGATCCTTGCATACAATATTGTCTTATGTTGTTGGAACATGGGAATTGTGTTTCTCCATTGCCACAAAATATAGAGATCTTGCAAAATTAAAGAGGCACTCAGTAAGTCTGTTTTTTAACCCTGCATTAAACGCCACAAACCTGTAGGGGGAGCTCTGTACAGTTAACTGTATTGCTGTAGTGTACACTCCCTCAGAAGTTGCAAGTTCTGTATTCATTATACAGAGCTGTACAGCGGTACGCTCAATTGCAGTTTGCTACACAACAGACCAGTCTAACAGAAAAAACGATTTCTAAGTGATTTTATGACCACAAAAATGGTCGCATAAACTTACTGAGTGCCTCTAACACATCTGACAAAATATTAAACTTAATGAACAGAAAATAAACCTATGCAGACACACATCTACATCATCTGAACATGTTGAATGTATGAGCCTACAGGTGGGCCTGTAACTTGGTATATCTGCCCGAGACCAACTTCACAAATCTGTGTTCAAATTATTCTGTTAGTCTGACTGAACAGTCTGCTCTATGGTTCAAGTCGTTCATGGAGAATCAACATTTTTATTTCACTCTACCAAAAGTAGAGCGGACCTCAAAATCTTAAACCTTGACGTCAAAATGTGTCACATCATTGCAAAACATGAATGCTGAAGGGCAAATTGCAAGGGCGGAGGAATATATTCAATTAAAATCCTAACATGTTTTTGTTCTTGCATTGCAGCGAGATAAACTAAATAGAAGTTGCAGCTTGCTGAGGGCCTTGAGCATACTCCGGCAGGGGTGGGCTCAATCAATTCCCAATTAAAATTTCTTAATTCAAAATCACTGCCAAAAGTAAACTACTTCAAACCCCATTACGCAGAGGAACATGATAAACCTGTTCATCAAGGAAAGAAATGTCTCTCGGATGTGGTGAATGGGAAGAAAATGTGCCTGAAACTTTGTTGAGCACAGATGTTTAACACAGACTGTTAAACTCAAGAACTCGTGTAGATGCTGCCTAACTGACTTTCAAAGACAAGATTTAATTTAAGCGAAGAACAAGTACACATGGAACCGGGCAATGTACAAAGATAATGAACACCTAAATATACCTTACGCAGGGGATGAGCACTTTTTGCAATTGGCTAAATGGAAGCAGATTATGGTAAAAGGAATGAGAGATGTATCCCATCAAATGACAAGAACAAATGACTAACTCCAGAATTGCAGCATCGTATGATGCTGTGAAACCATTATCCAAGTCACATTTGGAAAAGCTGAAAGCTGCATAAAATGAAACCCACACTTGCTGTGAGCTTACAAAGCACTTTATTAAAGCTTTGTACGTTTGTTAAAATGCATTCATCATTATGCGCCCTCATACATGTCGAGAAAGCTCCTTTGGACACCATCTGGCATCATGCTTTACCCCGTCATTTACATTCATCATGGACAGTACTTAACGCTTTGGTCTGGTTGGTTGAACACTATGATCAGACCTTCCGTGTGCTAGTTTTCCGGTCCGATTCATCATCCTTTCTAGTTTCATTTGGCCGAGTCTGGAATAGAGGTCTCGCATTCATAGGGCAAGATGTCCCATTGAAATTGTTCCAATGTAAATGGCCCAAACATGCTGTACCTTGAGGAGAATCTGGTCTGAGCAGCATTAGAGACAGACCCTATTTATAGCCTGCTGAGTCACTAATACACACTCGTGTAAGCGCCTCAACATACAAACGCTCCCCCAACTGTCTTCTCACTCGAGTTTGTGAGTTTTTGCATAGTTAGAAATCTAAAAAGTCAACAGTATAAACAATGTGCAGAACAAATCACATGTGTTGTCCACCATTTTACGTTTTGTTTGAGCTCAGAGATTACATCCTAAGAGAACAACACTAATATAAAGTATGTGTAACAACGTTGCAAATCACCTCAGGTAACGAGGTGAGTCTGGAATGCTATTTGACATACCGACAGCATGCCAGACTCCTCAGCCAGTTTTATAAATAGGTGAGGAGAATGCCAGCGTGCCACTTCCCACATGATGTGAACTCCTGATCAATCTGGCTAGCCAGAGTCAGGTTTCCCCCGCCCTTCATGATCCAGACCGGACCGCCGCTCATTCCAAACATGGTAGGTAAGGTAAGCCCGGCTGTCACCAGGGTCCGATAAAAATTCATCAACAAATTTATGGTGTTTACAGTACGGAGGTTTTCTATCTCTTAACGTCCACTAGGGTCTTGTGGAGCTCAATGTCTTGCAACGTTAGACCCAATTCTCCCTATGAGGATCATACTGTAAGTGCATGAGAATTTAATCATTATCTTCTTGCACTTTTGTGTTTGTTGCGAGTTTGTTTGTTACATTATACACTGGCGTGAGTGTGAGGAGTAATCATAAACTAACAGGCTCACCACAAGCACATAAGAGGCGTCCGTTTGCTTTCATGTGCTTCATGAAAGGAATAGCGGCCAGTGATTATCCAGCCATGTCTTTCATACTAAATTCTGAGCTTTTTTTTGTGTCAGCTGGACTTCAAGGTGTGACTGAATGCATGCAAATGTGTGGATCAGAAGACTGGGTAAGGGCCTCATTCTGCACAGATGATGATGATGATGATGATGATGATGATGATGAAGCAGCCCACCCCTAAAGGCATAATGCCAAGGAAAAGGTAAAACACAAAGACCAAGAAAAGTGGGGGGCACGCAAAGCACATGCACACAATGCTCACTCACACTCATACACCAATTCTACACGTGTCGAGAGCGAAGAAAATGGCACCACTAGAAACCCCACTGAGCTGTGCAGCTGCATCGCATGTGAAGTGGCACTTTCACCTACTGTTATGCAGATGCACACCCTAAAGAGCCGGACTACCAGAAGGGCCTCTTACATCTGTAGAGGGGGCGGAGTGTTTAGAGAAGATGCAACACTGTGAGGGACTAAATTTGACAGAAACGTATAATTGTGCGGGAAAATAAAATAAATAAATTAATTAATTAATTAATTAATTAATTAATGTGGCATGCACAAGAAACTGCAGACATTTTTTTCCGGCACATGAAGTGGCCATGAATTTAGTGTAATGACATCACACATCTCACAAAACTGTTCATACCTGGCGGATTCTTCTCGTATCTAGTGATATTTAGTAAGGCTCTTCAATTAGCAAGACCATATGCTAGAGAGTACAAATAAAATAAAAGTCTAACATACTACATGGGAAGCTCAATGTGTTGGGCATCAGCACCAGTGACCATGCTGACCTTTCATAAATGCTGCACAGGCCAAAGCAAACATAAATGTCACGCATAGTGTCCAGGATTAAACTTGGATATAGATCTGTAGATAGCTATGTGTGTACGTCTATGTCTGCGTGTGTGTGTGTGTGTGTGTGTGTGTGTGTGTGTGAGAGAGAGAGAGAGAGTGTGAGTGTGAGAGAGAGAATTCATTAATTCATTGGGGTACTGAGTGTATCTAACTAGTACGATAGATTGTTCAATGATAAAGTTCAATGCAATGGTTAATGTCGCATTAATATTCTCAACAGGCTCCTGGCATAAATATGGTGCCTATTTGACATTTCAGCAGCTCCAAGCCCACACTACTGCAGGGACTGATACAGGGAACAAAATGTAATATTATTCTGCAAAGGCTTTGGTTAAAGTAAAAAACAAAACAAAACAATGTAGGTAAAAAGAGAATCAAAAGCCTGGAGTGTGCTCTGGAGAATCCACTTAGATGAGGAGCAACAACTTCCGACAAAACAGCCGTGCTCTTGTGCATAATAAAAGTGTTCGTCTTCTAATCTTCAGACTACACTCGAGTGCAAGTCTGTGCTTGCACATCATAATTAGGCGAAGAGGAAAGCAGAGGAGAGGCATCTCGGCGTCCGAAGTCACTACAGGTGAATGCAAGACAGCATGAAGGCATCACTTTCCAGCTCCTAAGATCCTATGACCACTGCAATATCTTGCATCCGAAGCACTAGACTGGGTAATGTGTCCATAGTGGGAATGGGGGGGTGGTGTTTATATAACTATTTGTCTATTAATTGTATACAAATAAATGCCTGCATGTCGAGTGTATGCAGCAGACATCTACCTAAGCAATATTTCTTGTGCACGCAAGTACACTGAACCAGTACACTGACTCTGATGGGATGTCAGGAGTTCAGCGTTTGTGCCAACCAGACCACACATGGAGCAGAGGCTGAGGCTTTAACCCCTCAGATTAAACAAACCACGCAGACAGACGCATCAATTACAGCCAGCCAGCCAACCGTTCGCACGCCGCCGCCATCCACTCCACTGACGGACCAATTAAAACCAAGCATTCCGGGGGAGCAGGGGGTATGAGAGAGTTCCCAATGTTGGGAATGCGGGACCAGACACAACGTTTTGGGACTCGTATTACCAGACTGGGATGAGTGCCCAGAACAGGGGTGAACTGGGAGCAGCTGTGTGTATGTGTGCATGTGGACATATGGATGAGAGATTGACAAATTGCAGAAATTGCAAAACCTCACATTGAAATCCCTGTATACATTTCTCATGGACAATGACAGTTAATGATCTTTTTTAATGTGACTATTGTTGCATGAAAACAAAACACATTTTACTCCATGCTTAACCTTTAAAAGTGTTATGCAAATAGTGTGATTAGATTATAATTCAATGTTATCGTATCTGAATAAATAAACTTGGATCATTCATTCAGTGTCATTTAAACAAACTCATAACTCCTGAAAGAAGATGAATCAAGAAATTAGTTTTTTATTAGTTTATTAGTGTGCTTAATTTGTAAACTATAAACAGTTTGTGCTTTATTCATGATTCTGCACATGATTGCTCTGACTAAGATCACAAAAGTGGTTACTTCTTAGCCACAGTCAATGAGTTAACAAACAGATCCATGTCACAGTAATAGAATTAGGGACAGTTCAGTTGCCCTGAGACACACAAAAATCAGTGGTGCTTTAAAAGCAGATTTGCAAAGTCACAGAGGAACTTTTTAACAATGTTTTAAGTCTTTTTTTTAAATGTTATTTTTGTCCCTCGAGTGACTTTTGGATGTCATATGTATATTAAATAACCACTTTCACCTGCTACTGTAACACCAAACATATTTATGTTTGGATTTCTTTGTAGTACGTCTAATATTTCATGCAAAAAACAAAGGGAAACTTAAGAAAACAAAGATTACTCATTCTTCAGTGTTCCACAAGAAACAAAGCAGCAATTAGTTAATGGTGGAGCAGTTTTGATTTTGTGACCTCGAGTATGGTGGACAATTCAAAGGTCTCTCACTGGCCAGAAAGCACATGTACTGAGTAGAGTAAGCGCAAGTGCTGGTTATTTGTTTAACTTCAACTACTGTCTTAATGCAACTTTAACGCAACTTTCAGGTAACAGCAATCTTGTCATGTAAGCAAAGCCAAAGGTTAAGCTTTAAGGTTTGCTGGTCAGCTAGGTTTGTTTAGCAGGTTCTAAAAACCCTCTTTAGCATCTCTCCCCCTGCCTCTCTACGGTTTCGTTATGAACTGTTGCTCCGTTGCTCTGACCGTGACAGATTATAAGACGATACTTTGCACCCGCTCTGCACATCTTCAGTTACCCCCAGTGGGAATAAGGCCTGCAGGCCTGCGACAGATTCCGAAGGGACGGAGAAAGCCTCTCGGCCCAGTGGGAAATGTCAGCACCTCTCGGCAGCCCTGAGGCAGGTGGTCACAACGGCTGTGTGGCAGTGACAAGACGCAGGCTGGATTCTTAGCATCCGCAGGATCAGACAGAATTATAAGGCTGTGAGTGCTATTCGGAGGGTCACCTCACCCATCTCTATGCCCGTTTACTACAGTTTCTGTTCCCTAAGGTATTAACACAGACTGAAAGCAATAGCAAGTTGTTCAAGTCATTTCGATACAACAACTTTGAGTGCACCTTTAATATACTTTATATCATGAAAAAACTAAAACAGACTAACAGCACTGTCACGTTTCTGTGTACGCATCACATGCATCTCTACACCAGCGAGGTGGTTGACTGTCATTCTCCGCTGCCCTGGAATGGGTCTGCTCAGAATAGCTTTGAGCAGATGCCTTCTCCCTCTTGGTTATTTGCAGCCCAAGGGCAATGGAATCCTGTCAAGTCTCACAGGAGAGCAACAGTCCTCAATGCAGGACAGTTGAGGGAGAGAGGAGGAGGAGGAGGAGAAGGAGGAAGAGGATGGGAGATACCTCAGCTGTTGGGGTGGTTTTAAGCACTTAACATTTGTTCAAATCTCAAAATAAACAGTGTCAATAAACAACTAGTATTCCGTAAAGCAAAGAGACACAGGTGAGAGTGTCGGCAGGATATTTAAGGAATAAGTCTGGAACAATAAGATATATTTTGATTGCAATGTGTCATATCAAAGGAATCAAGACAAGTGCCCTACCTCTACCCCAAGGTGGCTCAAGCCGGGAGAGGAGAAGGTCTTAAGAGGTGCGGTTTTATTGGTTTCAGGATATTGAGGAGAGAAGCCTTTCTAGCCCCATGTTGGTACCCCAAGCTGCTCATTTAGAATAAAACACACACGCACACACGTATTAAACCTCGGTCGACACACAGGTTGTAAACCTTGATCTTCTCTCTCTCTCTCTCACTCACACTCACACACAAACACACACAGGTATTAAACCTTAATAAATAGCCAAGGGGGTCCTCAAAATGTGTGTGTGTGTGTGGGGGGGGGGACCCATTAACATTAGTAGAGAGAAATCTGTGCATACTAGTTTAAAAACAGAGGATAAAGAAAAATAATTTGCTCTTGAAACCCACAAGCTCTACCATCACAATGTGCTGGGCTAAAGAAACAGTACAGTGAAAGTCCAATTGTATCTGTTCAGCAACATAAAATCAAATCAAGATATTAAAAAGCAACTGTGCCCAAATAATCCATGTTTATCTACAAAGCAACTTTCTTTACTGACGCAGGGCAAAACCCTCCAAAAGCAAAGAAATTGCTTTCCTGAGGGGAATTCAGAAAAGAATTCTGTTGTGGAGATGGAGAGATTGTGTGAGGTTAGCTGAATAGACCACAGCAATTCAGTAAACACATTTTTTTTTTGGCCACCAATCGTATATTACAAAAGAAAGAAAGCCTTACAATCCTCGCCCTCAACTTCTCAGTGTCAGATAGTGGTGTTGGCTTTCCTTTGAACCTAATGCCTCTGGCTAAAGGTAATTGTAGCACAGTGTTTACTTCACCACAACACACAAACACAGGAGATTCCAGAGACTGGAGCTATGGGTGCCCTCCACTGGCCTGTGAAGAAGCAGTGTGTGTGTGTGTGTGTGGGGGGGGGGGGGGGGGGGGGGAGCAAGAGAGGGAGAGAGAGAGAGAGAGAGAGAGAGAGAGAGAGA
>JAGFZM010000317.1:580504-603432 GCA_017657215.1 Limnothrissa miodon | reverse complement strand
ATTTCTTCATTAAATCATTTCAAACATTATTTGGAAGATTAAAGCAACACAACACAGCAATCTCTGTCTGACAATAATGCATTTTAGTTTTAGCCTAGCACAGATCATTGAATCAGAACAGACCATTAGCACCTTGCCTACTTTTTGATACACTGAGAATGGCTGGAACAATAGAAAAGTAAACTGAGAAAACAGCTGGTACATGTAGCTATACCAAGAGCTGTGTGTGTGTGTGGGTGTGGGTTTGAACTAGAGTACAAGAAAGACGAGTAAATTGTGAGAGTCAAGTGAGGTCAATAAGCATAAATATTCCCTAAACGGTGGTGGGTATGTTTAATATTGCTCCACTTTATTGGGCAGCTGTAAAACTTTATTGGCCACAAGTATCAGAACTTCAGCAAAACAGTAACATTACACTTTAGGAGACAGCTTGCCGACAAAATGCTCATTAAAAGGAGAAATCTAGTGTGATTTGGACCTTGACTGTACTGGAAGATGTTACGGAGTACAAACATATATCTAATGCCCACCTCCGTTCACCACCAGCATTCCAAATTAAGCCGTTTTTAGCCGAAGCCTTCATTAACCTTACACTGCTAGCTATTGGGGCAAAGCTTTGCCTATGCAGCTAAATCGCTATTTTTACACCATTAACAAGGTTCAAAGTAACTCCACACTTCATTGGTAGACTTCTGAGGGTCCTGACATTTAAAACGAGACAATGAGACCTTTGAAAGTAACAGGTACTTTATTTAAAAGACTGTAAATACAGGCAGTACCTTCACAGAATTTTGCGGTCACCGCCATCTTGAAATTAAATCACGATAAGTCGCTTGATGAATAGATAGGACAGGGGAACAGACTGAAAATTATATTCTGTAAAAGTGCTTGGATTTCAGCTGAAAATATATGGTGACTGTCTACATGAGCACTAAAGCACCAACAAATGATGAAACTTAAAAGAGTTTGACCTTGTTAATGGTGTAAAAATAGCCATTTAGCTGCATAAGCAAAGCTTTGCCCCTATAGCTAGCAGTGTAAGGTTAATAAAAGCTTCAGCTAAAAACCGCTTAATGTGGAATGCTGGGGGTGAACGGAGGTGGGCATTGGATATATGTTTGTACTCGGTAACATCTTCCAGTACAGTCCAGGTCCAAATCACACCGGATTTCTCCTTTAAATCACTTTGTAAAAATATGTTTTCAATGTGTGACACAATAGGGGGAAAGAAACAAAAACAACCATTCCTATTCTCTCTACACATTTCTGTATTTACAGCTTCTGTCCAGAAGGGGGCGTATGAGCTCAACGAGTGCCCAGAGCACAGATGAGTCTCATGTACCACAGTCCACAGGTCACAGACACTAAACCTGCTGTAGTTGTCTGCAGTGAAACCAACTGTAGGGAGCCATCTCAATTATTCAAGTTAGAAACCTTGAGCAGATCCATAGTTCAGATTGTCAGAATATAGTACTCCCACTCAACCTGGAACACAAGTGTCCTCCTGTCATTTTTGCATGACTTTTTTTAACCACCACAGAGATCACATGACAAAGGAGGAATGAAAGAACAGTTAAAATCACTATGACTTGGATCAAGAACTGGATGCATTCATTAAAGTGATCTAATCATTCCCCAGCGCCGTTTGGCTATATTAAGCTGACAAAACCCAGAGATAGAGGTACCATTGTGCTGCGCTCTCATGTTATGCTGAAGAGGCCAGAGAGCAGCGGAGATGAGCAGACATTACTTTAGTCAGCAGCGAGGGAGGGAGGGAGGGAGGGATGATGGGGTCGTATTCTCTCGGTACCCAAATGCATTCTTTTAACGTGGCCCTTTGAGTCCCCTAGAGAATGGCTCCCCCACTTAGTGAAGAGCATTTAACCGCTGCTTAGTGCACAACCCCGCAAGCTGCAGTATCTGTATCTGTGTCAGAGATCCACTGGAGAACTGGGCGCTCGATGGCACAGTTTGATGGAAGGCTCTTTAGCAGCAGCAGCACCGTGTAGTTCACTGTTGAACGCTTTTACTCTGGCCTATTTGACAGTGATTGTCAGTGCATCACTGTAAGTCAGTCAGACTCGTCCCTACAACAGCTCAGCAAAGCATGAGAGAACGTAGAACAAGACGATGGCCTACTGATACTGACTCAGCCAGGGTTCAGAGCATCACAAAAGGAATGCATGCTTTCATGCTCAGCCTAATGTGAGTCAGTCCGTGTGACTGAATACAATCCAAAAGGCCTGCACGGCCAATAAGGATGCACTGAAATTAAAATTCTTGGCCGAAACCAAAAACAAAGAGATGAGGAAACCAAGGCTGAAAACACAGCAAAAGCTCTGCATTGCCAGGCGCACATACTTTATGACTTTATACAGAGTATATTCAATATTTTTCCCCCACCCATGTCTTAAGAGGATTACGGAAAAACACTGGCCGTGTTTGTGTGCCGTGCATGAGATGGCAACCTGTGCGTGGGCTCTCCGAGGCTACACTGTAAGGGGCCAAGTCTGGGAATATTTCCCAATGGCAGCGATCAATACCATCAGCGTCCACTGCAGCCTACTGACTAGCACGGAGCTCAACACAAAAGCAATCAACGGCAGCGCGTCAGGAGCCGATGCCAGAACATCAGTCACTGTCTCATATGACCACTAATCTTCAGACAAGAACAGAAACGACACCAAGTCAGAGATGGGAGATGGAAAAACAAATTCAATCAGTTGAAGGGGAATAAGACATGGATTTGCACAATAATCAAGAGTAAAGATTGGTCGAAAAGGTTCAAGGATTTAGAGCTTGGATGTCAAACTTAAATTCACAGTGAACCAAAAGAAACTGTTTTTTTTCATTTGGCCATGTTTGGGGAGGTATGTTTTAAGTTTGTCCAAGGTGACTGGTAGCATGGATGCTAATGACCGTTATCAGAAAAGGAGGCGTCATTGGCAATCCCAAATGAGGGGCCAATGCAGAAACAAAGCATTCAGGGACTTGTAGCTTTAGAGGTGTCTGGTGTCTGGCATTCTGGTGGGCCAGGTCTAATTTGAACTCATGGGCTAATTTCTGTTATACCGAGGGCCAGATTTGGCCCGTGGCCCAGAGTTTGATACCCATGATTTAGAGGAATGCAGAGAAGTGACGTACAACACAAGACACAAAATGACACACAGGCATATACCAATACCATCAAACTAGCCTTGGCCATAAACACGTATGCCCTAATGAATAGTATTCAGAGAAGGCAATGCACTGATGTTACTCCTCCTGATAGTTTTATCATTGATTGGTTGCCTGCCTGCAGCATGGTGTCCAGCAAGCTTGCCAACCACCTGTCTCAGCCATCAGCGGAAAGAGCCTCCATCTGAAACGCTCCTGTGTCCTTTCCAGCTAGCGAAAGACAGAGCTGGCAATCTCAGTAAGTGAACAGTCATTCTACGAGATAATTTGTTTTCCCACAGATAGCACGAGGAAGGCCGATAAGGCGTACAGAACTGAGCTGCTCGGTTCCGCTCTGCAGTGCAGACACTGATCATGTGGAGCTCGATGATGCAGGAACTCTATTGGGGAAGAAACCTAATGTCCGTTTAAATGACTAAGTCGAAGGGAAGGACGGGACGAAAAAAAAAAACAAATGAAAACAAAACTAAAACAGCTGATGCTAAAAACACTGGCCAACAAACCGCGGATGGTTGCCTCGGAGACAGTAGGAGGCCATACGAGCAGTGGCGTCAAGATAATGGACAGGAATTATTTACTCAATTTGTGGACGCAAGCTCTGGGACCACACCACTATTTGAGGGTCCACAGATAACAGTGCAGAAAGCACACTACACAACTAGGGCTACAATATGAAACGGGCCTACTTCAACAGTGTAGACCCCCTGTTCACAACCGATTATTTGTGCGAGGGATGGTACTGAGGTCACAGTAGGAGACAGGCGGGGGGAAACGGCAGAGCGAGTAGTTTCCTGTGGCAGAGCCCCTCTTCCATTATGAGAGGCTATAAAACATCCGACTCTCCAGTTGAGCTCTGGCATTCGTCCAATCACACAGGGCCAGAGACAGAACGGAAGACCGAGGGCGAGGCGGACGGGGTGTGTGTGTGTGTGTGTGTGTGTGTGTGTGTGTGTGTGTGTGTGTGTGTGTCTGTAGCTGTGCGCGTAGGTCTGGCTGAGTGTGTTTGTGTGTGAGACAGAGTGTGGTTGGCTGGTGGGGAGGGGGTGGTGGTGAGAGAGAGAGAGAGAGCGCAAGAGGATGAGAGTGCAGTCTTGTGAAGCACTGAGTGTCAATGTTTTACTTATTACCACACTGTACAACTCCATGACGTGTCATTTATTTCCATATGAAGTCAAGAGGAAGGAGGAGTCCTGAGACCTCTCTCTCTCTCTCACACACACACACACACACACACACACACACATCTCTTTCTACTACCCAAAATTTCATACAGACTTCCTCTCACTGGCAATCAATTAAGAAGCCATATTATAATCAGTGTCTGCGGTTTTTCTTTCAGAATTTTGACAGAGCCTGAAATGGGTTCACGGTGAATCTTTGCTTTGCCCCAGACCAACACAAAAGGATATAAAATAAACCTTTTCACAGAAATTACAGCATGTCACTAGGTAGTAAATTAATATGACTTATTTTATCAAATTAAATTAATAGCAATTAACACATTCATTATGTTGACAACACATGAATAAAACTTTATGACTGAACTTTATGGCAAGATCAATGAGTGTAGCTTTGAGACCGACATCTTCTAACAAACAATTCCATTTGGGTGGTCTGACATACATCATACCGTATATTGCCACCCAACATAAGTCATACATCCATCATATGAGAGAAATATCTCCCTCTCTCTCTCTCTCACACACACACACACACACTCTATATATCTTACAGCAGACTCTCATACATGTATGCTGGTGCTGACCTTCCAGCAGACCCTGACAGCTGGAAAAACGAGAGGCAGCATTTTGTGTCAGTTTCTGTGAAATGTTAGCACATTGCGACCTTGAGGAGAGGGAGTGAGTGTGTGTGTCTGTGTGAGTGTTTCTGTGTGTGTGTGTGTGTGTGTGTGTGTGTGTGTGTGTGTGGAGAGAGAGTGAGTGTACATTTCAGGGAAACATTAGATCCATCTCGTATTGCAGTCCAGCGGTCCCCTGGGACATGTAGTTGATGGCTGCTACCACTGTGAGCGGAAGGCTATGAATAGCACCAACACTGCCGTGCACCTTGGCGGAGAACAAAGTCTCTTTAATTAGAATGGAGTGCTGCACATTGTTATTGTTGTTGCAGACAATCACTGCAGGCACACAGAAGTGGATGGGCAAACGCACGCTAGGGAAGCCTGGAAAAAAGCCTGGCAGGGGCACAGCCGGATGCTGGAGGGAGAGGGTTCCAGAACAGTTGAACAGGATTCCAGAACAGTTTAAAATAGAATGTTAACCATGTTAATGTTCCATGGATCTATTAAGGAGGAAATGGCTGCCTCAGAGCCTCAGGCAGGTGAACTGACCACACAGGCTCACATTTTTGTTTTTTGTTTTTTAAAAGATGTTTTTTGGGGGCTTTTTGCCTTTAATCAGATAAGACGGTGAAGAGAATGACAGAAAACGAGTGGGAGAGAGAGATGGGGTAGGATCGCATCAGACTTATGGTATGGCTCCATAGTCAACTGAACCACGGTGCCCCCCGGCTCCCATTTTTTTTGCTCAAGCTTAGATATGTGCTCTCCAGCAATGGCAGGCTTCCATGCCCATCTGTAACCCTGCGCAGTGGGGTGGTTATTTAATTTAAAGGGAGGGAAAAAAAATGAAAACAAAATCAAATGCGAGGGAATAACAAGCAATCTGGGGTGAACAAACAGGATGCGTTCGCTCAGATGGCTCCGGGTTCAGAAAAATCTCATAAACCATCTGGACCATCTGGAAAGGGCCGACTCCTGCTGGAAGCCAGCGTCTTGCGCTCGTTTCGAGTGATCTTACGCAGAGACGAGGAGGAGAGAAGGCCTGTGCAGTGTGCACCTGACTGGTTTTCCTTGTTTTCCCATAGGACCTGTAGCTTTGCTGACTAGTTTTCCTTGTGTTCCCATAGGACCTGTGGCTTTGCTGTTGTGGCGTGCTTGAATGAGAGGCAGATAAGAACATGCACACACGCACGCACGCACGCCAAGGAGAGAAGTCAAGAAGACCATTCCTCATATCCCCCCATTTCTAAATTACAAGACCATCAGAACGAGTGCAATTCTAATGAGTCAGTTCCAAGTGTGGGAGAGAGCAGAAGTGTTTCCTTTAATTAAATGTAAAAATAATTAAAAAGAGGATCACAGTCCCATCAAAACAGATGGGAGCACACAACACACACACACACACACACACCATTTCCGCCAGCTTCAGCTCCATTTCCGGCAAATCTGATTCCCTAAAAGCTCCGTTCTCTTTGCCGCTGAGGGTAGATTACAGCTTTTTCCTATTCTCCTAATCAGCGTAATTGAAAGTGGCCTGGACACTGCGGACACACTGCAGTCAGCAAAAAGCAGCAGCAGCTCCAAATTTGCGATGACACTCAATCTGTGTGGTTTCCATTAAGGACTAACTGTGTAGGCAATTTATGAAACTGACTCCCACATGATCGAGAGCAGGACAGAGTAAATATCTGTCCGCTGTAGCTACCCAGAGTCATTTAGCTCTGTCCACCCGAGAGGAGGATTTAAAAACAACCTTTTATCAGTGTTGATTTTAAGCACCGCTGCAGTGCTTGCTATGCATTTGGGCAGGAGCAATGAGGTAGACAGTCTTGGCTGCCTAAAAATCACCCATTTCCACCCTACTATAAGCTTCAGCATTAATTGATCACAACAATGACAGGTGTCACTCCTATACTGGACACAATCTTGCCTTTAAAAACTGACTGTGACTAAAACACAATAAAAAAAATAAACAAACAAACAAACAAATAAATAAATAAATAACTAAATAAAATCAAACCAACATGGACAGGCCTCCAACAACTCAGCACATCCACAGCCAAAGGACTAGTCAGCACACCGTATACTGCAGTAGAGACACCCTCTCAGGTTTGTGTAAGGTTTGAACCAGTCCTTATTTCCAGATGCTCTAAATAGCACCGATCATTTACCACCAATCAGTGCAGGCTTGTACCAGTGGAAAGGTTCCTTGCCACCCTGTGTATGAGGCGTTGACATAAGAGCACATGGGCTATGGCTGGGGCTGGTAGCAGGTGGCTGGTGGCTGGGCCTAGGGCTGGGGCTGGTAGCTGATAGCTGGGGCTCGGTGGTTATAAGTGGAAACTTCTCTCTCTCACACATACACAAATGCACAACTCTGTGGTCATAAGTGTAAACTTCTCTCTCTCTCTCTCTCATACACACACACACACACACACACACACACACAGTACAAAGCCCAACTTGGTGGTCATAAGTGAAAACTTCTCTCTCACACACACACACACCCCTGCATTAGTGCAGGGCCATACAAATACACATAAGCCGACACTAAAATTCATCTAGCACATGCACAAAGTGGCTAGGCATGACTGCCACCACCTACACTTCCGCAATCATCTAATATCCACATGCTCATCATCCCCCGCCGAAGTGCCCATTAAAAATAACAGCTGCATAATGAGTCTCCATCAGGGCTGTGGGTATTTACCATCCCTAATCTGTGGGCCATTTGCACCAAGCCTTAACAGCCACCCGCCCTCCGCAAGGCTAAGGGAGACTTGGAGCTCGGAAATAGTTTTTTATTCTTTATCTTGCATTGCTTCTTTTTGCATCTGTCCATTTCTGCTGTAGACCCTGCACTGCACAGGGGCCGAAAGCAGCTAAGCAGTGGCTAAGCAGATGTAAGCGGGCAGAGGATTCATTAGGGAGACGGATTGGGGTGGCGCTTGGCTCGTTTATTTCCACCAGCGGGCCAAGACGGACCCGGCTCATCTTAAGCCAAATCTGCTCCAGTAGGTGGTGATGAAGAGACGCTAATAAACAGGCCCAGGTAGCCGCTGATCACACAGACTAATGCCAGCTAGCTAGGCTACTCTCCGCTGCTGCTCAAATTATATTATAATATGTCTGGAAGCCAATTATGCTCTCAAAATGGCAACATTGATTGTACGAGGGAGTAACTATACCAACAATACACACACACACACACCCACACACACAGAGATAACTCGATATATTATGGTCACAAACCTGTTACATTTCTCTAAGCAACAGCACCTTCATTTCCTGCCATAAAGGCAAGTCAAGTACAATTTATCCTCTCAGCACCCATCCCAGGTACAGACACAATGAGCCGTGTTGTTTACGTGTGGTTGGGTAACAGCAGTCCAGAGGCTATACAATGGCCTACATACATCTGTGGACACGGCCCTGTTCACACACCACCATGGGTTGCCTGGAAATCCTGGAAGCCAGCGAGGAAAAGCTACAACTTTTAAAATAAAAACAGTTTATAGACAGACTCCAGTCATACACCAACTCTAGGAACACTTAAAATCAAAAGCACCATACATAAAAAAAAATGAGACAAAAGAGGACCACCAGGGTTTCACCCAGTGGTTAATAGTTAAGACAACAAACACCTCCCACCTGACTCCATCAACAGAAAAGATAAATATTTTTTATCACAAACATTTCGCTCTGTAAAAGAGCTTTGTGCGTCCCACCATACATCATATTTAACTGCATTACACACCCATTTTAATGAAAACAGTCTCAAGTCTCTAATATTAACTTAATATAATGACTAACCCACCCCCCCCCACACCACCTTCAAACACGTACAACCAATTTAATAGCAGCGAACAAGTACAATCAGATTAGTGCAAATACCATACATATATCGTTCATTCTACACTGTTTAGATGCTTTTCTTCTAGCATTAAACCGGCACTAAGCAACATTCTGTTTTGGGACCCCCTGCCAGCCAAGTAATTCTCAGACTTGGCACACGAAGAGCCAATAAAAGGAAAAACGTTAATCTCCATAATTGTACGTTCCAGCAGCAGTCATAAGCAGTACAGTATCAGAGTCAAGCCCTGCCCTGGAACACTAATCCTTTAAATACAAAGCTACAATGCTTCTGTGTGCACTCCGGGGTCCACGTTTTTAGAGCCAGATGCTTTAATCGATGACACTATTAAAAGATTGGGCTCGAGACATTGTCTGTGAAAGGGATACAAGACCTTCAGACATGACCTGGCACAGTGTTCTCTGACTATGCATCAACATACTGCAGTTCCGACCAGGAGGAAGATGATTCTCTCTTGGGTCTTCTCTTAACTGCAGCATGGCTGGTGTTCCGTGAGCTGTAAGCATTCTGCATTCTAAATAAATTCAGGAAGTCAGGTCTCGTTTCTAGAAAGGGGAAAAACAGCTCAGCCACTGATCTTTATCCATGTTGTGTTTTTCTACCATGCAGCTGCACTCCCTCTGTTCATCTCCCTAATATCCGGAAATTTCTTCAACAGAGATATTATTCCATGCATCGCTCCCACTCAGACTGTGTTAACCCAGCAAAACAACTCCACATAAATGAATCATACACAAACTTATGAAGAATGAATCTAATCACTAATCTAAGCGCTCCATCTGAACCTATCCATTAAAACTCAAAGCAATGCCACAATGTCCATTGACACAGGAGGAGGAGCCAGCAGCAGCTGTCTGTCAGTCAAGCCACTGACTTGTGATGACAGATAAGTGTCCCTGACCCCATTTGGCACCTGCTTCCAGCTTCTCATCGATCACAGTGTGTGATAAAAGCCACCCCACCCTCCTCCCCTCGTGTTCGTTCCCGTCAAAAGAGCGGCTACGTCTGCTCTTGGACGCCTCAAAAGAAGAGTCTGTGGTCACCGAGGCAGGGACTGGGACAGCCATTAAATCACCTGCCTCCATTACAAAATCAATTACTGCAGAGTACTGCTTTGGTCTCAAAGGTCCACTAATGCTGGAATAACAGAACCAGCCGCCGCAAGGTCAGACAAGCTACTGAGGAGGACACGCAAACACACCTACAACTTAGGCAGACTTTCATTTCACTGCATCTTTTCTCTTAAATAGCACTTGAGGCTAAACATCCAAACTTTTTGTGTTTTATATGTATAGGTGATGTCATCTAGTCACTGTGAAATTTTGCCCTCTTCAGTCTTGATACTGCACAGTTAGCACTGTCTGTAAAAGCAACAGAGAGCACAATACAACACTGACAGAGAGCACTGACAACTGGATCATTCAAGTAGCCTCCTACCGAGACTGAGGCTACCTCAGAAATATTCTATATACATTACATTGATACATTTATCTAAAGAAACATTATCAATTACAGTACTCCAGGGTCAGGGTACTTAGGGTTAGGTTCCTTGCTCAAGGGCACAACAATGGAAGTCAGGATACAAACCCATAATATCTAAGCTACTAGCAATTAGTGCAGTCTGTGAATACAACACAGAGCACAACATGTTTCCAAGCACTGACAACTGGATCATTCATGTAGCCTCCTAAGACTGGGAGTTTCTATTTTTCAACAAGCCATAGGCAGACAACCTTAGATATATTCTTTATACACACACATATTACATTTATGCATTTACCTAAACAAACACCATCAATTACGGTACTCCAGGGCCAGTCTCACCTAGAGCAACTTAGTATTAAGTGCCTTGCTCAAGGGCACAACTGTGACAGTCAGGATTCAAACCCATAATTTCTAAGCTACTAGCATGCTGGCCAAGTTCACAAGCACTGTAGAAGATGCCCACAGCCAGCAGAGTTCTAGCGTAGGGTTCTTGTTTCCCAGGGTTACCTTTGGGGGACAGCCATTGGCCAGCCGCTGCAGGTGCTCAGAGGTGTGGCTGCAGGAGAGCAGGTCGGAGCAGCAGGCCGAGCAGCCCAGCCTCTTCATCAGAGACGAGATGAAGCTGCAGCCACAGCCACACATTGACTTGCTCATCTGGAAGAGACCGGCTGGAGAAAAGGCCCCAAAAAAGAGGGGGATGGGGATGGGAGAGAGGGCAGAACAGGCAAGGACCTGAGCGGGAGAAGTACTGAAGATCAAAAAGTTGCACTCCCAGAGATCCAGGCTGCTGTGGCTTCCTTCTCTGGGGATGAAATCTTGGACGGGCTTCCTGTAATCTCCCAAGTTAGGGAATTCTTCAAGCACTTGATGCCAGCCCTGCAAAACCTGCTCCTGTCTGCTGCGTGTGGCGTGTTGCGTTGTCCTCTCTTCCGGAGTGAATACACTACACTCATTCAAAGCGTACCGGGAGCACGGTGTGCACACAGACTCAGAGAGAGTGCATGAGAGAGGGAGGGAGGGAGAGAGAGAGGGTGGGAAAGAGGGAGAGTGAGAGCGAGAGAGAAAGAGAGAAACGCCCTCCCCTACGCGCTCACCACTCTCCACCTCCGCTTTCAGTCTGCCGTTACGGGCGCTCCTTCCATTCTCTGGGATTCACTTCCTCCTTCTCTCTGTTCCTCTCCCTCACTCCCACACTCCCCTTCATCCCTCTCTCATCTCTCGGCAGCAACAGGCGCACACCTCTCATCTCACGCCTTGTCTCTAGACTCCTCCCCGTGGTCTGATGGCAGTGGACCAGAGGCAGCTGCAGTTAGCCTCATCAGAGCCCCGACACCAACACCATTGTTACTGAGGCACACTTTATCAACATGCCTGCCTCTGTCTAGTCATCACAGAGAAAAATATGGCTTGCCAATTGTAAATGTGGCACACATCCCTGTCAACCTCGCACGCACGCACGCACGCACGCACGCACGCACGCACTGACAGCACTGACACGTCTGACAGCAAAAGACTAAAAGGCCAACCGGTACAAATTCACACTACTGACGACACAGCCTCAGATGTGACAACTAGCCAGGGATAGTGCAAGTGAATGCATGTGAGTGATGAGGGCACGACAGTGCTCAGATTGATGACCCATAAATCTATACGAAAAAGGATATATACATAAAAAAACATGCCATTAAAAAAAATGTAAAAATTAAAATCATGCCATATTGTTTTCCATTTAAACATTGATAAGTTTGGCAGTTTTGTTTTAAAAAATACAATTTGACAGTCAAAAGTGTAGATAGGACAGGGTTTCTCAAGTCCCGTTTGATTTCTGGTGTTTCTTTTAGCCCCTTCTAGCTCATGCTTCTGTGTATGCGTCTTAAACAATTAGCCTAGCTACTGAAAAAGCCCCCTGTAATGGCAACCAACAGACACTAAAATAAGCATGCTGATATAGACTGGCAAAGAAGTGTCCAGAAACAGTGTTCAGGCAACCCTGATGAAAGGTCAGGTGAGGACATGCCTCAACAGATATTCATCCACTCCGGAGAACCAGCAGAGAGCTAAACCTCTCTTGCTGCGAGTGGGCTTTTATATACCCAAGAAGCCATACAGAACTTGGGGAGTTTCAAAAAAACAGATAACAATCTACACTCCATTACGGAAAACAGGATGAGCTGAGCTCTTCTGCAGGGTCTATCCTTCCATAGTACGTACACACACACACTTGCACACACACTTCCCTGCTCAGTATTCATGTGGTCAGGTACACTCAGCCAAGCGTTACACGCACAGACAGGCTGGAAATCGACTGCTGTTAGTGTTGAGTGGATGAGGGGAGAGGGGAAGGAGGGTGGGGGTGGGTCGGTTCAAGACCGACTCAGCAGGCAAGGTAAGGCAATTTACCCAAACACTGACCTCTACTGAGCAAAATCCAAAAGATGGATCACAGACGGGGGAAACCTAGAAAAGAGACTTCTCTCTCCCTCCCTCTCTCTCTGCCAGTTCATTTGGGAATCTGGAGTCTGTCCAGGGAGAACCAGATGGAGAGAATAAGAGAGAGAAAGAGACAGGAGAGACATGGGATGGATGGGGGGAGAGAGGGAGTGAGTGAGTGAGTGAGTGAGGTGGACCATGAGAGAAAAAGTTGGCCTGTTGGTATATAGATAGATAGATAGACAGATATACTTTATTGATCCCCAAGGGGATATTAAAGATGGTGGAGTCCCCTTCACTGACATTCATACGACGCCAGTAGAAAAAAACACAGAAAAAACTGGAATACATAGGGAAAGAGGAGGAGAAAAAACAGCCCACCAGACTATACACCAAATAGGGAGTATAGTTTGGTGTCAGAAAAACACCTCTGCACATATAAGCAATTTATCACAGAACATGGGTGGGGAGGGGAGGGGTAGAGGAATCACACATCTTACAACACAGAGTCAAGACATTGCACCAGGTAAGGGAAAAGGGAATTGAAGAGTCCAGCACAGACAAACAGTCCACATATGCAGCCTCCTTTTGAGGCGCTGTCAGGGAGCCTATCCACGCTGGGGGGGGGGGGGGGGGGGGAAGCCACGGAGGCGTTGGATGGTGTAGGGGAAGGGTTCTTGGATGAGGGGGAAGGGAGAGCAAGAGGGTCACGCTGCCCTGTTCAGCCAGGGGAGTTGTTTTCAGTAGAAGCCTACCCAAGGCCACATTGCTGATTAGGGGTGCCAGATAATAATTTGTTATGGTTTCATGCGAGAAAGCTGTAACTTTCCAACTCTCTCCAGTGTCCTGATCTCTCACAAAGCCTTTCCAGAGCTTTAAGTCTCTCCAAGATGTTATCCATTTTGTGATCAAGAGTCCCAGTATCTCCAATTTTGTGATCCAGTGTCCCAATTACCACCATCACATTGTCCAATTTACGATCCAAAGTCACAGTCTGAGCTCCTACAGCTCTGCCTACTGCATCAATCATTCCGGCCTGCCTAGTGGGCTCTTGAGTAGTTGTAACAGTCTTCTTCAATTTTTGGTAACTTAGGCCAATGCCCAATCCAATCAGCAATAAACCTGTCATCATAAAACCAAATAAGTAGATGTCTTCAACGTCCTCCACGGAAAGCGTGGCCAAACACACAATCCTCCACTTCTCCCAACCGTCCATCGTGTAGCCAGCCGCAAACGTTCCGGCAGGGCAATCAGGTTCCCCCAAACCTGCGTTTCTGTTCGAGAAAATGGTGTCAATTGTATTGAGAGACCAGCTGATGAAATCCATGATTTTTCTTGGTTTTGATGTGCAGAGTCTCTTGTAACAGATTAGACGAGACAAGAGAGCTAGGCTAGGGAAGGTCCGGGGAGGAGAGATGCGACCGCCTCCGTCGAGAGTACGGGGGGGGGGGGGGGGTGAAGCAGGGCAAATAACCAATGTCTCACTAAACAGAGAGGACAACTCTGTGTAGTTGATTGCGAGGTGAAATTCCATTCTACCTCCTTCTCCTCATGCAGAAGACAAGCAAGCTCACAAAGCCAAATCAGAAGTGACAGGAAACAAATTGGGCAGACTAGCGTTTGGAATTTATACAAAACACAATAGGCACAGGGTAGTTGGTTTTTTTTTTTTTTAAATATATAAATAAAAAGGTACATACAAGCCTAACCCACTGCCTTAGAAAGCATTGCTGTGTTTCAGGGGTGCAGGCAGATTCAAACATATATATATACACACACACACACACACACACACACACACACATCAATAGGTCCAACACCACAGACTCTAGGTAGGCTAGACTACACAATACTCATGCTAAGAGAGAGAAAAAAAGAAAATCAGAGACAGTTCCTCCCTTATCCAGAAATCACAAGGGATATTTCATGCTGAGCAGCCACATCAGACTGTGACGGTGTGATTAGAAGCCGTATCAGAAACCAATGCAGTCAGTTCACACTCTAGTTGCCGAGAGACAAAACAAGACAACCAGAGAAATGTAAACAAGCTAGGTGATGATTTTATATGTAATCTAGATTTTGCAAAAAATCTGCAGCTATGATCTATTCTTTACTATGACTTTAGGTGTCAAAAGCAGACAATAGTAGTAGGAAGTCTCTTGTGTCATTGCTAAGCAACAAACCCACAGGCAAAGAGCTTATCGTTTACAAGCTCTGTCCGTTTGATTTTGCCATTAAAGCAGACTTCTGTTACAATCTCCAATCAGAGGGACAACACGAGTTCCGAGGAACTGCTACTTTGGGAGTTCTGTGAAATAGTCACAGAACCAACACTGACTAAAATGTGGCCTAACTAGTCAGCATAAAATGGGGATACTGTGAATAACTGAATGATGTTCACGTCTGTAGTCATTAAAGAGGGGCTAAGCAACATTCCGTTTTTTTCTCTCATAAGCTCCCTCTAAAGACCGCTGTATTGCATTGTATTGCACTGCATTCTATTGGAGGCGGACCGCGCTGCTGAACATTGCAAGTGCTGTATCTACCGCGCTATAGGCCATGGTGGCGCATTCTACACCGTTTGTTCGCCATGTAATGACTCATTTTAGCATCCTAAACCGTATGAAACAGATTAATTAAATGAAAAATGTTGCATAGAGGGCCTTTAATATTGCTGGCCCACTGCATTTCATGCCTTTTTATGGTTTTAGCAGGTGCGCTAAGGCTAGTGGCAAGCAACAGGGAAGTTGCTGTGCATTCCTATTCAGTTTCCAGATGGTTATGACACCAAAACAAATCCCTTGGTAGGACTAGACTTCTCTGTTAAGAGAATGCTTTAAGAGGATGAGTAACAAACTGTGTTGTTTATCAACAATGCACCAACCACCCACAATAAAGGGTCATTTCATAAGCAAAGGTCCGCATTCATATTGAGTCATTCACAAACTCAAAAGTCTCCTACATTAAAAGGAAAGCAATAAGATCACAGCAACAGAGGTGCATTGTGTGGGCAGAAATAATCTCACCCAGTCTGCATTCAGCAAAACTTGATAAAGCCTCATGTACTTTCCAAGGATGGATAGCGACTGCAGAACTGAGGCAGCAAGCCATTTTAGGGCAATACCTTGTTTGACTTAAAAGTACACCACAAGTCAGACGAGTCATTGCCATTTCTTTTACATGTCTGGCATCCTTGCGACCTCTAGTTTACATTTCTGGATGAACAACTGAATTCGGGCGGGTTTTTTTTTTCAGCCTTCCATTGACACTGCATAGTTATTAATGCATTTCAGTGGAATTAAATGACTATGAAAAGTGATTTTCAATGGACATAGCGTGTTGCAAACCGAATAAGGCACAGATTAGAACATTTTAAAACATCTCTCTCCTGCAGAGGTAATGAGAACTCGGTAGGTGGTGGGGAGGGGATAAGTGGGGTGTTCATTATTTATGAATGATGCTTTTCACAATGACCGTTCAGCTTTCAACTCCATAATCGATCAAGGGGCCATAAATGGGTTGAGTGCTAGGGGAGAAAAATAAACCACAATTCTATAGACAGAAAAGGCAGCAGGGGCAGCCTGATAACCAAAGGGAAAACAGCTATGAAGGCAAACACAAAACAGACAGTCAGGTCAAGGAGAACCATGCTGTTCACCTTGCACAGCTGTGACAACTTTTGGTGACAGTTTGCCAATAAGGTTTAGCTTAGCAAGGAACGCAGCATCTACAAAAATAAATAGACATCAGTAATAAAACTAGCAAATCGACTGAAATTTCAGTCATGTTGTACATATAAAGTCATTTAAACTCTCTCTCCTAAATATATCTTCTTTGAATTTGAGGACAACGTGCAATCCCTTTGTGGGCCCCCAAGTGAAGCCTTCGTCCCATCTGCTCCAGCAAACCTGCACTACTGGCATCTATTAAAGTGGAAGCGGCAGCGACTGATTTTCTTTGAACACAGGCAGATTGTTAACAGATTCACAGGAATCCTGAAACGGTTTAAGACCTCAGCATAGTGTTGCAATGATTAAAAAGTTTCAAATGGCTACATAAGGTGTTGTGGGTTTCATAAGATTAAAACAAAATACGTTTGGACCCTTGGTCAAAGACCTGAAAAAAGTTTAAAGCCGTAGTGTTCATTAGGGCATATTTTCTTTTGACTCTTGTACACTTACCAACTACCAGTTTAAAAAGCTGGACCAAATGTATTAATAACTAGATGTCATCTAGATGTGATAAGTAAAAATCATGGGGGACATTCTCCGTTTATTTACTACCTTTATTCATTGAAAGAGCACCCTTGATGCACTTCAAGAAGTACAGAGCGGAAACGAGGAAAGATGGCAACTTCCCAAACTCGGCGCATTGTTACGCACAGACCGTCGTTTCACACAACAGCCATTGTTCCATTCCAGTCTTGGAGCGAGTTCTCACTGTGCTGTGTTCCGGAATGTGTCAGCGAGTTCCAAAACACCACGTGTTCTTATCTCAACTGGAGGTGCTGCTGGAGTGCAGCTGGGGAAATCTGCTCTCTCTGAGATAATGACACCGTTCACATGGTTTCATCTACTTGCAAGACTTAAGGCCCTGCTATGGGACTACTGCTATTGTTTAAGTGTTTATCTAAAAAGCAAGCCGTGTTTATTTATTTATTTTAATTTTTAGAACGCAAGACAACTCCACAAGGTCAAGTGAAAAGCTAGGTCTTAAACACAACACAACAACTCTGAGATCAGAGGCCAGTGCAGATCAGTGCAGTTGGTCTGCGTGGCGACACGCTCACGCTGCCAGCTTTTTATGAATGGGAAAAGTGAGCGAGCCTGGAGTGGGAAGCTGGCATGGCAAAATAGGCACAGGAGCCAAGAGCAAAGAGAAGTACCATAAAAAGCAGGGAGAAATATTGGGTTCATTCGTTTTGGTTTAATAAGCCCTTCATATAGCCTCAACTCTATGCAGCATTTGGTCATCCGCCAGCCCCACCCCTTCCACACGAACACATACACACACACACACACACACACACACACACACACGTCCACAGACTTTATTTTGCCTTACTCTAAAGCCCAGTCACCTCTTTTTTAATGCACAATAGAGATACATAATTTCACAGCATTTTTTTCCATCCATAAAACTTACATATGCAACAATACATTTCCTTGATTCATTGGTACTCTTAATTGGCTTGATTCCTTTTAACTCAATAACACTATTTAAATTCCAGTTTGTCAGAGATCAAATTTATTGGGCTGCATCTAGGGGTGGGCGATATAGTCTAAAATTTATATTGCAATATATTTTGAACCATAGACGGTAGATGATATATATCACGGTATACTTTGGTATGTAACTTACAGCATAACAGTTTCTTAATGGTTACCATAGCATAAAGTCAATATGTACAACAGTTGTTTAGTCATCGTTCGGAGGTTATATTGGACTCTCAAATTCACACAGAAGTAAACTGGTAAGCTGCATTTGTGTCAGGCAGTAGCTGTTCAATTTATAGGCTCTCACAGTTTCGTTGTAAGAATGAAAAGGTACAATCAATAAGGTGAAGCTACAGGTCAACATTTTTTCACATGGTTGTGGAAACGCAATGAGCCTATCACGGTATGGCGATATGACCCAAAATCTCTATCATTGGCAAAATTCATATTGCATACGGTACATATCGTCTATATTGCCCACCCCTAGTTGCATCATTATTCTGACACACTGTACAGAGAGGTGAAACAGCATTTCATGAAAATCACGTGGTGCTACATTGAAAATGTATAAGATGACACTTGAGACAGTCTACATTAGATGCACACTTCAACTAAATTAAGTGTAACATTAGCCTAGATACGCACGTAGAGACAACATTTAAGACTTAAGTAAACTTCTTAACAGAGTGCTGACACGTTGTTGTTGTTAAGCGGTCTGTTGCTTAGCAAGAATGCCTCTGCTCAGTGTGAAGTCAGCACGTCATGTTACTGGGAAGATATCCATCCAGATTACTTGGAAATTATAACAAAAATTTTAAAATCTCTAAGCTTTTGCTTAGTGTCCCAGTAGACTGTGGGAGGAGAAACTCAAATTATTTGCTTTCAATGATACAATAGTGGTGCAACCATTAGGCATAACAATGCTCTCACAACACAAGACCGGATAGACCAATTGATTGTGCCTCAAATAAATATTACACACACTTTCAGAAAAACCATTTTTCTGTGGAAACAATCATGACTGAATAACTGACAAAAGACAGATCCATAACGCATTCCCTAATTTCCTGATTTTCAAGTGCACTGAATGGATAACTGGCTAGGAAACTTTTGCACCAGTGAAATCTTGACTTGATCAGTGTTAAAACTCACATCCTTCTTCCTTCATTGACTGACACTGTGGGACACCATATGTACTCACAGTAATCCAGAGCTCCCTCTAGTGGTCACTGGGAACAAGCCACAACACTCTAAGGGCATTTCAGGCACACACAGCACCTTCCTCACATTAAGTTTTGCTCTCCAGCTCATCAAAACAAATTAAACAAATGTCTTAAGACGGCTAAAAAAAAAAGAACTAAATATATATGTTGCCGATTTGAACAGATAAAGTCTGCCCAACGCAACATTTAATGATGTACCCAACTGGCAGAATGGCAGGATGAGGGCAAGCACCCTAAAGTTGTTCCACTGGGTGGGATCAGAGTCACTGCAGTGGCCATTTCCTGTTTTTAAAGCGCGCTTCCTAAGCATGAATGAAAATACTCTGACAAACACCAGCACTTTCATTCAATAGAGGAGAAGCCCACCACACCCTTTTTACACTCACACACACACACACCACAGCAAGATATGTGCAAACAGGAGGTGCACACAGGGGGAGCAGGAAGGGGTTGGGGGGAGAGAGAGAGAGAGAGAGAGGGGGGGGGGGGGGGGGGAAGGGAAAGAGAGGAAGAGAGAGGAAGAGAGAGGACAGAAGTGAAAAAAGAGGGAGAAAAAGAGAGAAAGAGAGGGAGGGAAAGGAAGAAAGAGAGGGTCAGCGAGGGAGTGAGAAAAAGAGTGAAAGACAGAGAGAGAGAGAGAGAGAGAGAGAGGGGGGGGGAGGAAAAGAGAGAGGACAGAAGTGAAAAAGAGAGGGAAAAAGAGAGGAAGAGAGGGAAAGAGGGAAAGAGGGAGGGAAAGGGAGCGAGAAAGAGAGGGAAAGAGGGAAAGAGGGAGGGAAAGGGAGTGAGAAAGAGAAAGGGAGACGGTGAAGGAGGGAGTCAGAAAAAGAGGGAAAGAGGGAGGGAAAGAGAGAGGGAAAGAGAGAGGGAAAGAGAGAGAGGGAAAGAGAGAGGGAAAGAGAGAGGGAAAGAGGGAAGAAAAGGGAGCGAGAAAAAGAGAGAGAGAGGGTGAGCGAGGGAGTGAGAAAGAGAGAGAAAGAGAGGGAAAGAGAGGAAGGAGAGGGAAACATGAAAGGGTAGCCAATGCCATCTAGTCAAACACTGGTTATCATCTATAACCTGATGATCACTCACTCACACACACACACACACACACACACACACACACGGCTCATGTGGCTAATTAAAAGGGAGTGTATTCACAGACCGCAGTGAAACACGGAGAAAGGCAGACATGTGATCAGGAACAATGAGGAGGAGAAGCAGGGGGAGGAAAAAGTGTAAGAGAAAGACAAAGAGGCGGAAACAATGGCAAGACAGGCAGGAGTGCCGATGAAGGAGACCTAGGACAGTGTGTGTTGCACTACACACACACACCTCCAGTAGGGCTGAGTGTAGGAGGCGCAAAGTCCCTCCTCTGGCCACAAGCTTTGTCACAGAGCTCAGGGAGAGAAGGCTGAATTCGGGCCAATCAGTCTGCCAGCTGAAAGCTTATGGGCCTCCAGTCAGTCTGTTACAGAGAAGAAGGCATAACAGAAAACAGATAGGCCTACTCATACAATGAAAAGCAATTTGTATGCATAAACCCTGAAATACCATTTGGATTACAGAGTCTGGCCATAAGCAGGATAAGATCATAAAGCACAGAACCTTGCAACACCCCTGCAAGTTTAGAGCGTTTTTGTGTCTACAGGCTAGCGAACAATTAATGAACACTGACCCAAATAGCAACAGCAGCAAAAAATAAAGTATGCAGCAGATTCTGCATTGCAAACTAAACTGCTAAAACTAATGTTCCAAGTTTAAAATACGACTAAAACATCTGTAGCATACTAGCCAGTCCAGAGTGTGTGTAATGGGACTCCTTACCTTCACAGGCACACTCACACACACACACACACACACACACACACACACACACACACACACACACACACAGCTCCTCCCCTGGGGAATAGCACAGACTGGGGAAGGCTCTGTGCAGACAGGAGGAAGCCTCACACACACACACACACACTCAGGACACACTAAATATGGATGGTTTTGCTCACATACAAATGCAAACAAAAGGCAAGAGATGCACCGTGTGCACAAACAACAAATGTTTTGTTTGTTTTTCCCCCCCTTAAATGTTCTCAAAAGCCACACATTTTCTGCATATTGCACAACCAGCCAAAAACTGATAAACAACAAAATCACCAGGACAGATACAATAATACCAGCAGCATGTTAAACAGCCAGACTGGCCCTGCACTACACTCTCAAAGCCTACACACACACACTTCTATTTTTTCTTGCACACACACAGACAAACACACACACACTAAAATAAAAATTAAAGGACAAACACTAGTGCCTTGCTCACCTTCCCCTCTCGTTCAGGGATAATAAGTCGCTCTGGCTACCCCCATCCCCAGCTCGTGCCACATGACGGGCACCACTTTCCCAGTCACGTCATTTCAGGCTCCTGCATATCCTTGGCAAGAGACTCAAGGAGAGAAAGAGGGAGAGAGAGAGAGAGCGAGGAAGAGAGCGAGAGAGAGCGAGAGCGAGAGAACGAGAGCGAGAAAACGAGAGCGAGAAAGAGAGCGAGAGAGAAAGAAAGAAAAGAGTCCGGACACTCGGCCCTTTTTCTATTATTCATAATTGGGCTTTAAGATTTCATAGACAGGGAGGCCACTCGCAAGTCATTTTTTTTTCCCCAATCCCTCTCTCCATGTGAATGTCACTCTCTACTTCTCTCTCTCTCTCTCCATGAGAGCAATATAAACAGGGAGCCGGACTGATCGGAGGGCATCCCTTTAAAAATTAATCAATGGAGAAGCAGCCACCTCCACACCAGATCTCTTTAATTCACAAAAGCGGGGCGGGATGAATTATTCAGGGAGCAGCACTGCCGAGAATTCCCCAAAGCACAGGGCTGATGCGCACACACACACACACACACAGCACCTTTTCTTGGCTTTCCACACATACACACGCTTGTCACCTCCTTTTCTTGACTCTCCTTACAAGCCCACCTACACACACCTAAACACACTGAAAGAGACACACACGCAGCTAACACACAAACAGAAAACAAAATCTATTCCACTTGAGTGCAACATAGCTTACATTCAGACAAGGAGAAGGTAGAAAAAAAAAAAAAAAAAAAAAAGGTGACTGTCGTCTGCCAAGCACTACACTTAATCTCGCTCATAAGCACACCCAGGATAGGATTGGAAGCAATATTTCCCCTAATACACTGCACTGTAGGCCTATGTGTTTGCCCTGCTGAATATTTCAGAGGCAATCACAACAAGAATACACTGGAGGCAGAATTCTGCCTACACAGACAGTCCACTTGGCTCACCCACTCCTACACTCAAACACATTCACTTTTATACAGCAGGAGATGACAGTGGAGCCACTTCATATAGACAAACACACACACACACACACACACACACCCACACCCACACGTGTCCACTGCACTTGGAGCAGAGGTTAGAAATGGGGGGTTTGAGCACACGGTTGGGAAAGGCCTTCATAATGGCACGCACAGCTCCAAGAACAGTGGTTTTTATGGACAAAGACAACAAGGGCGGGGATATAAAAGGGAGTCTTGCCTGTCAAAACACACAATGGGATTGTCATGTCAAACACATCGTTGTTTACCTCCGCATGCTTTCTGTGCGCAACAAATGCCCAGGGCTCATAAACCACAAGACCATTTCCAAGCTGCCACAACGGGTGGTGTGTGTGTGTGTGTGTGTGTGTGTGTGTGTGTGTGTGTGTGTGTG
>JAGFZM010000317.1:560003-577034 GCA_017657215.1 Limnothrissa miodon | reverse complement strand
TGTGTGTGTGTGTGTGTGTGTGTGTGTGTGTGTGTGTGTGTGTGTGCGTGCGTGCATGTGCGTGTGTTTAAAATCAGCTTAGGCTCAATGCTAATGACCCAGAGGTGGGCTACTGGCTCAATCTCATTCTTTAAGTACAATACGTCTCCCTCATGACCTCCGCAGGAAGTCTTCAGAGATGGACTTTGACCAGAACTGCATTCGGGTCACTTCATTAGCGAGTCTGGCCTCCGCACACGTCTGGCTGTCTAAGGTCTTAGAGAGGCGCCAACTCTCCTGCGTCTGGTTAGACAGAGAAGCATGGAGGCTAGGGGGAGCTAGCCAAGTTAATACATGTTCCTTGAAGACCACAAGTATGCTACATCCACATTAGGAGTAGGGTGACTCAATGACTAAGGCCAAGCAGACAGCTCAGTGCAGGGAAATCAGTCCACAGGACACCTCAGCACTTTAGTAAAAATTACAGGGGACCATCATGTCAGCAACTACCCCAGTGGCTAAGAATTACACAGACAGTGTACAGTCGAAAGAAAACACATGACACACACACGCACACACACACACACACACACACACACACACACACACACACTTGAAGCATCTCACCCTAAACACATGCTCAGCAACAGCTCTGATGGCTCCCCCCAGCGTGCAGTCTGTCTGGGCTAATCCCATATCTGAGGGATGCGGACACTCATCAGGCTGACACACACACACACATACACACACCTCCAGATGGACCGCACCTGGCACAGGCAGCCCTCACACACACACACACAGAGAGAGAGACAGGGAAACACAGAGAGAGAGAGAGAGAGAGAGAGAGAGAGAGAGACACACACACACACACACACACACACACACACACACACAGGGGGGTGGTGTGGGGTGTAGTTGTAATGGAGGAGGACATACAGCCTGAGACTGAGGCAGGCAGGTAGCGGCTGATTACTCAGCAAAGAACCGTTGCAGAAGGGAGTGTGAGGATTAACTGCTAAGGAGGAGCATCTTTATACCCACTGCTGCGCAGCAAGTTCACATGCAAATTTAGTCTTTTCAAAGAACAGAACATAAACTTTTATAACCGATTACTGTGGTCTTATGTTAAAGAGGCACTCAGTAAGTCTGTTTTTTTTTAACCCTGCATTAAACGCCACAAACCTGTAGGGGGAGGTCTATACAGTTAGCTGTATTTCTGTAGTGTACACTCCCTTAGAAGTTGCAAGTTCCGTATTCACTATACAGGGCTGTACAGCGGTGCGCTCAATCGCCGTTTGCTACACAACAGACCAGTCTAACAGGAAAAAATATTTCTAAGTGATTTTATGACCACAAAAATGGTCGCATAAACTTATAGAGTTCCTCTTTAAATCGAATGTTATTTTTAATTTACAATTTTAAATTCTCTTAATTAGGAATCAACTCCAGATATTTTGCAATTTGGATGTGGATGACTTGTAATTATGTCTGCCTTTTATACCCCTATGCATACAACTACAGCAGTTCGAATGAGGCATCTTAGGCAGAGAAATCAATACAACCAACACAAAAGCATCAGTAGCAGTGTATCACTTCAAAGCAATAGGTTAGGTATGTTGCGTCACCGTGTCTAAGAACAGGTACACAGTAACAAAGAACTCAGCTATGGGAAGCAGCTGCATTACTGTCGCCAGTGCCAAACACCCCAGGTGTGGTTTTGGACAGGTCTTGCTGCAGGCTAGGCCCCAGCATGTCAGCTCCCAGCACACTTCCTGTTGGGTAATGTAAGGGAACATGAGCCTTAAAGGACATTCAGATCTCACGGACGATAACAGGATACAACAACGCCCAGGATTTCATGGGGAGAAAAAAAAAATACAGTTCTGTGACATCTGGTGAACTTTCCTCAGACAACCCGGTGGTCTCAAGAAAAAAATGTCTGCTTCCATAATGTGGTATAGTCAGATGTTATTCAAAGTAGGTATAGTTTTCATTCACCACCTTAACAGCAAGCATCAGATTCTAACCAGGCTGCCCTCTCATGACAAACGGCAGCCAGACGGCCAACTGACCTGGTGACCGAGTGCTGTTCTTCAGCAGCGGGCTGAAGCGGTAGGCATGTTCACAAGAGCTCAACACGAGTGCAGAAGCTAAACCGCTTCCCAGCTCGAATAATAGAGGGAGATAGAGGCCTAACAAGATCGGTATAGACACTTGTATTACAAAAATGTAATGCAACACCCTCCTCTACCCAGGCGTCACGTGACTTCACAATCACACTGATGTAGGATCACATGGGAACATGGGAAGTCGGATGGCTCGGATGGTTTAACATTTTTTAAATCATTTTGATAACCCAACTACCCTCCTGAAAAAACATTTGGCTCTTCCAGACAATTTCTACTTCAATTTCACCCAGTTCATTCCATGAACACATCACTGACTGTGAACACAGATCAAGGTTCAGGAGAAGGACGGGAGAAAGTCACTGGGATGTACACTCCATAAATCATGGGCTTGCCTCTAGCTAGACTGCTCTTTTTAACAGCTGTTCCAGAAACAGCAGCCCGGACATTGTCTCCTAAGCTTTCCCAAACACCCATCTGATCCTAGATCAGCTTTTACCAGGCAGAATGTGTCTACACCACAAGAATGTGGTGCTGCCCTCCCTCCCCACCCCACCCCTAGGGCTGTGCGATTTGGCCAACAATCTAAATTGTGAGTTTTCTCAACCAATATTGCGATTGCGATTTTATTGCGATTTTTCACAATAAAAACCACAAGCACCAAATATGTCCCATTAATATGCATATTTGTACACAATCTCTAATTAAAAATAGAAAATTAACTACTCATTATCAGCATATTTTTATTCAAGAGAATATCTTGCTGCGTTGAACCCCAATCCTTGTTTAACATGTACAGAGCGTGGCTAACAAACAACTCTATGCATTAAGTCTATGCAGTTACAAAACAAAAATCGCCTCTGCGATTTCGAAATTGCGCTTTTCAAAATTGCGATTATATTGCGAATGCGATAAATTGTACAGCCCTCCCCACCCCACCCTACCCCTGACCCCATATACTGCAAGAGCGCTTCACGCCAAGCAGGTTTTAACCTGACGACACCTTTCCCTGTCTGCCACAGCACTGAGGCCCAGCACGCAGCTCCGCCAGGAGGCTCACGTTTCACCCGCACTGAGGGACCCATAAAGACAGGGCTGGTCTGGAAGCAGATCCAGTTACAGAGGACACAGAGAAGAATGCAGCCAATGCCAAACCCATAAAAGACAAACAGGACGGGGTAGAGGGTGGGGGGCGCAGGGGTGGAGATGCCAGAAGATGAGATGGTATAATTTTCACAGATTCTTTAGGGTGGTAGTGCGCACACACGCGCACACACACACACACACACCTCGCTTTCCTGAAAAAAAAACAAACCCACACACACACACACCTTCCCCCCACACCTCACTTTCCTGAAACACACACACACACACACACACACACACCACACACACCACACACACCTCCCGCTACACAGCCAGACATGGAGGGCAGACAGGGCTAACGTCTGGATTTGGAATGTAGCCTGTGGATCAGTGAACATTCAAACAAAGCCCTCGACAAACATACCCAACCTGAGCAGGAACTGGGAATGGAGAGCACAAGAGTCTCCCCGAGGAGGAGCAAAACATTCTGCGAAGGCGCACGCTCACACACACACACACACAAGGGAAGAAACATTTTCTCTGCAGAGGAGGCTTTAAAACACTTCTGATAACCCTATGCTATCAGTCTGTCTGATACTGAGCATCTACAGGTCTTTCAGCTACAACATTAAATATTTTAAATGGACAAAAAAACCTGCAACTGAGCTGTAGAACAACATCTTAGCATTGTGTAAATGAAAGAAAGTCTGCACATTTTAGTCACTGCTCGGTATTCAATCCAAATGTGATAAGTGCTATGGAATCCCACTGTGAAGAAAAAAAAAAAATCTTTGCCACAGATACAAACTCAAACAATAGGTCTATTGAATTGGCCAGTGGAACAGACATATGGCAAGCACAGGTTCCTCTTCCAAGCTTCTAAGTAAGAGATAATGTATTGTCCGCCGGTCATTATTGGAAAATATTTCCTGACAAGACCCCCCGACACAGAAAGCACAATTCGAAAAATGAATAGAACCTCACACAGATTTCTGGAGGGCAGTGGGCTATAATAAGGAGAGGTGAAAAGGACAATAGGTAGCGAATGATTTGTAGTGATGTTGTGAAGTGTATTGTTTGATATAGACTTTGTAGTCACGTCTCTCTCCTAAGCGAGAACAAGGCGAAAAATATTCTTCACTTACATAAAGCTTGCATCTTTATATAAAAAATTTACCAAAAACATTATAAGAAAAATGTAAGAATATTTCAAAATAATTATAGTGAATTATCCAGACTGATCTTTAATCAGCAATGACTGTTAACTAATCAGGGCAAAACAAAACAAAACAAAATAAACCAATACCTACACCCTACGGACACAGCTTAAAATTTTTATATAGGAGGCCAAAACATGTTAAATTTAAGAACTTTGGCAGAGTAAGTATGGCTGGGCGATTTGGCCTTAAATCAAAATCCCGATTAACTGAACATCTTAACTTGATTACGATTAAGGAATGCTTGTTTTATTTATTTTTGCCCTCATAGTTCACTGACAAGTTTTGCACAGTAAATATGCTCATATATTACAAGTGAGAATTTGTGAATCATTACTTGATTTTAAAACAATTGCAGGAAACACACTACCTAAAATCTATGATTATTTTACCGAACATCAATGTTTTCTCTGGTACAAGCTGCTCCTGTTGCTCAGTTGTCTCAGTGTTTAAGCTCTCCATGCTCGACATGTCAGCAGAATAACGCAACAGGAGCGGGGTCACGTGACTCAGTAGTTTTTAAAAAGAAAAGAATTTAAATAATCAACCTGGAAAAATGTGATCGATTATAGGTTCTGAATGTTGATTCCGATTACTTTTCGATTAATCGGCAGCCCTAGGAGTAAGGCTATCCAATGAGCTCTCTGCACAGTTAGGCTCGCAAAAGTCCAGGTTACACTGAATGCAAAATATCATCTATAAAATGAAACACGCAAACTTGCAACAGAAAGTTAGCTGACAAGACAGTCCATCCGTCTTAGTCAAACAAAACAGCTAACTTCAACACTAGCCAACTCGGATAATGCTACGCTAGCTGTAACTAACAATGTGACTATAGTCACAAGAAATATTTGAGCCGCTTTACAATTTTATATGTAAAGTTTATGAAAACATTTCTGAAGTAAGAGAAGGGCAGATCTTTGGGGCTTGAGACATGGAACGAAAGAGGGAGGGGTGTCGGTAGGGGATTGTCCCAAAAATTAAAGAAAAAAAAAAAAAAAAAAGGGGGCACATGACCCAAAGGTGACAAGATGACCTTCTGGTCAAACACTGCCCAAAAATAAGGCGATCATCTGGTCGGCTGCCTTCCTCGCCAGGGAAAGCAAGCGTTGTGACACTGGCCTCGTTCCAGCCACTGCTGCCCCCTTCACCACCCCCTTCCACCCCTAATCCTAAACGCCCCCACCACACACACACACACACACACACACACCCCTTTTCTCACACACTCATTCTTCCACTCTTCATCTCTTCACCCTTTCCCTGGAACTCATCGGCAGCCAGATGGGCTCAAAAAGGCATTTGTCTTCATTAGGGGAGACACAATGAACCAACAGACCCCAATGAGCACTGCCAAGAGCTGGGCTGAGACGAGGCCCCCACCCCCGCCCCACACTCTCTAGATCTGGTTCACACATACACACACACACACAATCGCATAGTCTTACACACAATGTATAACAGTTTCACACTGAAACAAAATGGGGGGGCTGCGTCGGCAGACTCGGTGCCCTCTAATCAGACGCACACATATGGACACATCTAAAAATCGCATACTCTTACACCAACTCCTGTTAACCATGAATCCTTGGAAAGTCAAAAAGGGTCCACATTAGCATCAGGCAACTGGAAAGCTCAAACCTGTCAGAGCCATATACAGCCCATCTGCCTCGAACAATTGGTCATCTCCAATAGCCAATGCCTGAAAACTTTGTTTGCGAAGGTTGCCACCTTAAAGAGGGGCTAAGCAACATTCTGATTTTCTCTCTCACGAGCTCCCTCTAAAGACCGCTGTATTGCATTGTATTGCACTGCATTCTATTGGAGGCGGACCGCGCTGCTGAACATTGCAAGTGCTGAATCTACCACTATTGGCCACGGTGCATTCTACAAGCATTCTACACCGTTCGTTCGCCGTGTAATGACTCATTTTAGCATCTTAAACAGTATGAAACAGATTAATTAAATGAAAAATGTTGCATAGTGGGCCTTTAACTATAAAGCACAGGAGGGAACACTGACAACTATATGTCAGGGGTGTGGCAACGAATTTACACAATGTAAAATCGTTTCACACCAAATTGGGTGGCTACAGACTTGCAAGTGCCCGAGTGGCGCGGTATTCTGTTAGAGGGGTGGGAAAGGCGCCAGGCTGTTCAGGGCCCTCTGGACTAGACAGAGGTGAGGTTGTGAGAGGCTTGTTGGAACAGCAAGGCCCAAAACAGACGAGGCTACCACGACCCCGCCAGCAAGAGCTGCATTGTCTTTAAATCCATCAGCAACTATTCATCTAGCCTACTCCCCAAAGCGCGCGCGCGCGAGAGAGAGAAAGAGAGAGGGAGAGAGAGAGATATTGCATTTCCATTGGTGTGGGAAGACATTAGAGACTAGGCTGAAATCCAAGATTGTGTGTGTTGCGAGTTTAAACCATATAAAGACTAGGAGAGTCTCAAAATGTGCATTCTTTTACTCTGCCGGCCTTTGTTTCCACCCATAACCCCCCCTCCACACACACACACACACACACACACACCCCTTGATTGAACAGATTCACAGTATTCTCAACACTTCCAAAACAGAGCAAATACATGCTGGACAAACAATTGAGTCTATTCACCTACCCTGCAGCAGACACCGAGATCAGAGCTGCCTCCCCACCTGCGTTCCTCCACAGAGGGCTCTGCCCTCAACTCACACAGGCACATACATAGAAAAACAACAACAAAACACTCACACACACACACACACACACACACAAACACACAATTCACTCCTGTTAACTCCGCTTCAAAAATGCAGGAGTGTTAAAAACAGTGCACGGATCCTTGGAAACTCTAAAAAGGGTCGGGATTGTCAGGCAGCTGCAAGGCTCAAACCTGTCCGAGCCATATAAAACAGCACATATGCCTTGAACAAAAGTCAAATGTCTGAAAAATGTCTGAAAACTGAAACAAATGTCTGAAAACTGAAAACAGGAGGGAACACTGAATACCATATGCCAGGGGTGGGCAAATAATTTCTACCGGGAGCCACTTGAAAATTAAAGGGACAACTGTATTGTATACCCAACTTAGACATATTAGAGGCCGGACAGAGATGCCAAAGGGTCTCAAAGGGCCCAAAAAGTCTCTAACAACGAGTCGCTGTGGGCACCAGAGCATCAGAGTTTAAATGAACAGAGAATGCACTCAAACTTCCAAAGGCATTAAAGCCTACAGATCGACAGGCCCCAAATCTCTCCGTCTTCCCTGAGAGATGCGTGTGCCACCCACTACCCTGTGTGCAGACTCACAGAGTGGTCACAACAGCAGCAGCAGCCCGTGGCCCAGAGCAGAACAGGGGCTTCCTTTCAGCACTTCAGGGAAGGTAGCTACACGGCCCATCAAGGAGGCTTTTTTTTTTTTTTTTTAAAAAGAGAGAGAGAAGGAGAGCAGGCTCTCAAACCGTGCAGACACACTGGGCCTCATTGTCAGGATACGTCCGAGAGGGGAAGAGAGAACTGTGGGAAGGAGCGGGATTGATATCTCCACGGCCCGACTGTCCCATGACTGCACACATGCCGTTGAGCCCAGAGACCTGGTCAGGTCAGGCTGTCAGGTCCGCACTACCAGAGTCCTCTAAAGGCACGTCTATTCACTCGGCAGCCATCTTGGTTATGCCTTGGGGAAGTTATTATATTCCTATCTAGGATTAATAAGATGTCTAGATCCAGATCGTCAGGTCACGTTCATTTAAAAAATTGTCTAGTGTGAATCCTGATCATAAATTATATTATATTATATATGGCTGAAATGAGCAGACTAAACAAAATACTAACCGTAACCATCACAGAACTTCGAACAAAGCGGACACCTTCCCTTTATACAAACTGTACGTGATGGTCTCTAGTACTTCCCAGACCAGACTTGTTGGGACCAGGAGATGGGTGGATAGTGCAGCAGATACTAGCAGCTTCACCACAGCCCAGCTCATTAGCAGTGGCCTGCCCCAAACCCTAGGACCTTGTAGGCTAGGACCATTTGTCTTTGAACCACAGTGCTGAATTTGTCAAATGCACATGCTCAATAAGACTAGACAAACAGCCAATTAGATGGACAACATGAATCAAGTGAGCCAGGTGAAACAGCCTTGTTCAATTTTTTTTAAAGGTATCGTCGTATAAGGAATTTAAAGTTATGACAATACAAGTTGTTTTTGTTATTGTTGATGTTTTGGTTGTTGTGAATTTAAAGATGACAGCCACATTCAGGCAGAGCAAAGGCAATTGGTGGCTGCGTCTGCAAGAAACTCTCAGAGGACAGCAGCTGGGTGGAGTAAAGTGACACAGGAAACAGGTGATGCCAACGACACATCGCACACCCTCCACACAGTTTTTTCAACACTCTGCTGAGCAACAACCCACTGTCTGTTGAACATAAAAACAACAGCAATTCCAATGCAGCACCAAACCAGAAATGAAAAGCATAAATCGCAAATGTCAATCTTGATTTAGCTTAATGTGTTAAACATGCAGCTATTTTTTTAGAATCTAGGTTTAAGTGATTAACCTATTTATATTAACCCCCCACCCACACACACACACACACACACACAAACAAAACAGACACACTACATTTGTAATGCAGTTATAGAGTAATGTAGCAGCCTGTCTCTGCCTCTGGACCACATTTAGATTGCTGTACCAGCAGTTACACATTTTGTAAAAATAGTCAATTTCACACAATAAGGAGCAATTTGAAGAGCAATGCTGATGGATGCAATTTGGGTTGTCGCCTTGCCCTCCTGTCCTTGGGCTTTTTGTAGCTTTTTGGAGTCCGAGACTGAGAGCGTTCTCGCCCAGTCGCACCAGTTCCCCTGACTCAGCAGCTCTCCTGGGCCAAGTTAATGGCCCAGTATGGAGCACAGCCACCCACCTCTCACCGGGTACTACTGCTGACAGCTGCCACAGGCTTTGCGCAGGACAGATGAAATGGCACACAGTGGGGAGAGACTTGCATCGTCAGCCCCCCTCGCCCAGTGGAGGAAGGGACAGATGGAAGCTTCTTTCACTTTCAATCAGGTCGTCCGCTGTCTCAATTGGTCTAATTAACAGGAGCAGGTCAGCTATTGAGCGGGAGGAAGCTTCTGCCACGACAGAAAATATGACAAGAGCGAACAGGAGTGCTGAAGATGGGCCATGTGCCCATTTGGAACCAGGCTGCAGCAGACAGAACTGCTGACAAAACACCTATCGACGCATAATCACCATAACCCACCTTTGGTGCTCCCCAGAGCAAATTTCTCATGTTTTCAGCATGTTTGCTAAACCAACTACTACCAACAACAGCTGTACTGATCACAACCACTTTATTTTAAAAATGGATTAGGCCATCAATCATCCTACAAGGGACTCAACCACAAACAACCTTTTTTTTTGTCCATTTACAGCCCGACTCGCTGTTCACACGTGCAGTTCTCAGCTACACAGTTACCACCCTCTCCGTCCGTGGCGGATTCTGGCAAAATAAACACAGCGTTCAGTGCTGGTCTAGGCAAGCCACATGACAAGACCACCCCTTCCCCAGCACAGCAGGGGGAGGCTTCCCTGCCCTTGAGTACAGCCTGGGAACGGGGTCCTGACCACCAAATTAGCCCTTGAGCTCTGGATAGTCTTCACAGGAAGCACAAGGGGCCATCTATGCTACACAATACAACCTCGCCTCTTTAGTTCTCACAAAAATTGATGAGTTATAACTGGATGTGCAGCAGTGCATGCCTCTTCATGTGGGGGAGGAGGGGGGGGGGGCAGTGAATGGGAGGTATTGAGGACCAGCTCTGCGGGCACGTATCACCTCTCTGGAGAAGGATAATGGCTTCATTTAGGAGATAAGGTGGGACTTTGAAAGGTAGCCCGGACGGAGCCCCGAGTATGCACACACACAGGCAGACAGATAGACATGGACACTCCCGGGCCACCACATGATACTACGCTTTATTGTGCTGATAGCGAGTCAATGGCTATCGATCCCTCCAGCACAGAAGACAAAGAGGGATTGAGGAGGGAAAAGTCATACCCATCGGGCCCAACAAAGCATCCAGTATGCCAAAGCCAATGATCCTATTTATTCGTTTAATCTAAAGGGAAAAAAGGACTTTTGTGTGCATGATGAAGTTAACCATTGTCTGTGTGTGTGGATGTGTGCGTGTGTGTGCACGTGTGTGTGTGTGTGTGTGTGTGTGTGTGTCTACATGCTGTTTGTAGCCTGTAACTTGTCCTCAGCAGAGCACCCAGACTTTCATGTGTATGTACACAATGCAGTGATGGAATATTGAAGTCTCCAATTTTTTTGCCGAGCGACTGAGAAGCTTTAACAAAAGCAGCAGGGTAACCTTGCATGTCTGGATACGGTCATTAAGGTTCACCCAGAGTTTACTGCCGACCCGAGTCACTGTAGTGAGACTGAAATCTCCCAAGTCCCAACACATATGGGCTTGAGTGAGTCACACCGCAGGGAAAACCTGAATCATTAATCAATCATTAATCACCTGAATAACGCCTGAATAAGGTTATATAATAAGGCAAGACTGGATGCGTTACGTTACGGCAAGTCACGTCTAAAATACATTAAAGAGACTCGTCTATTTTGTTTAAGTATGTTCGTAGCACTGCCACACCTGGGGTTGCCAGTTTGATTGATAACAGTGGGAGCCAATAGTTACGGCTGTTACATCTTTGACTTAACCAGACTTAACATGACAGTAACGCATCCAGTGTAACCTCTCTGCAAGGTAGTGACCCATGCAGCTGCTGCGGAGATGGCCCTCTTAGTTCAGGACATCCTCTGGCGGAAAACCAAAGCCTGTGTGATGTCACCACACTAAGCTGGTGTGGGAATTGGAGCAACGGTCAAAAATCACGAGAAGTGTTCTCACCACTCGCCACTGGCTTCCTCCCTCTCAGACCCCATTAGCAACAACAGGAATGGAAACAGGAAAAAGACAGGAGGGGAGCTGGGCTCACCAGAGACTGAGGCTGTGGTCAGATTCATTGTGGGGCAGCCCTGTCAGAGCAAGAAGTCAAAAGGCAATGCTGCCCTGGCCTTTGGTTTTGACACTATTTTCTTGTGTATAGCATCTAATCACACCCCCTAGATAGGTGAAGAATCGGACAAGACAGAGACAAAAAAAAAAAAAAAAAAAAAAAAAAAAAAAAAGACAGACACCAGCAGTGTTTGTAGAGGAAAGAACAGGAAATAAAATGCCCCAAATATAAGTAAATACAAGTAAATTGATGCAATGAGACAACCCAGGAGCATCAGGACAAAATGACCTGTGGGGTTTGGCAATAATGTGTTTGGATACCCCAATATAGCACTGAAAAGAAGGGAATGAGAGGAAAAGGGAAATGTGCCTGTCTGGTAACCATGGTAACTGCTTACAGGTGTCATTGACAACAGGATTGGACAACAGCAGACTGGACATTTCCCTTTCGAGCATCATGGTCAAAAGGCAGCCAAGAACAACACATTGTTTGAAATATAGTTAATATAAGTTTAATAAACACTGGTGTGGGTATAAAAGTGGGATGAGGAGCTATTGTACAGAGTAACAGGGCATTGTTGTCTGCTCATGTCTTCTGCACAAAGGGGCTAGCAAAAGATTCCTTTGTATGTCAAGTACATGTGAAGAAATTGACAAATAAAACTGACTTGACTTGAAGATAGCCTGGCTAGTGGCAACAAGTGCTTACGGTCAATTCTCTTTACCTCCACTAGCCATAGGCTTATGTTAGAATATGCAATTGACCAATCAGTGAACAGTGGGAGGGCTGGAAACAGTAATGCTGAATTCAAATGATTCTAGCGAGCGACGTACGTCACAACTAACCGTAGCAATTGGTTGAAGCAGAAAGTAATCCCGCCCCCAAAGAGCAAACAAATGCTTATGGCTGGGGTGAAATGACGTGAAAAGCTGCTGATGCATCAAGCCAAGCAAAAGACACCATCCTGCACAAAACATAAAAGTCTCTTTTTCCAAATTTAACATTGTTAATTGTCCAGCACCAGGCAATGTTATGACTTTAATTTGCACCCAAAGGCCCAAATGGTACAGAAGAGATAGAAGCCAAGTGATGAGTGAAAATGGCTTGTTAGTGCCAGCACCCGACGTGTGTGGTCTGATTCAATGGGAAAAGGCTCCTTAACGCTGTGCCATCTTTACAGCCCAGTAGGGTACAGACTGGGTTGCTCAGCTGAGATAAGGCCACTGGGAATCGACCCAAACAACAGGAGGAAGACATAGAAATCAGCTCCCTCCAGCAGGAGAGGGCCATCCTGTGCCAACAGGGCTAGGCTGGCAGAGCAGTGGGGCAAGCCACACACACACACACACACACACACACACACACACACACACACGAGTGAGACAGAGATTGTGAGAGAGGGAGAGAGAAAGAAAGATGGAGACAGAGAGACAGAGAAGCAAGAAGGGAAACATCTGTAACAGTAACATGCAGAGAGAAATGCAACATCTGGAAGCAATTCCTCCGGGGTACCTGGGCCAAGCAGCAAGAAACTGGACAAGGCTGAGGCAAACGCCCAGTCTGGGTCCTTCATGGAGGGGCAGGTCAAAGCTTCAGTGGAGCTTGGTAGTGCTGCATGTCATCTCCATCACTGCACAGCAGCTCCCCTTTGAAGTTATGATCCTTTGAAAGGGGGGTGGAAAGCAAGGGGGTACAGTAGCTTTTACAAAGACACACACACACACACACACACACACACACAGGCTGGGGAAGAGGGATCAACCCCTAGCCTACATTTGCGGTGTTCCTGCACCATTTCCACCTTGTTCTGCCCGAGAGTGCTTACAGTCGCTCGCGCCTCCTCACAAAGCCAGACAGTGATGATGTATCTGGCAGTGGTCCCCGTGTGTAAATGAGGAGTGCATTTTTGGATGTCTGCTAGCGGTGGAGTATAAACGTCATTAGGCATTGTTTCTCCCCCCACCCCCCGTCTCTCGCCCCCTGAGAAAAAACAGTTCCAGAGTGCGAGGGGAGCTTTATTGCGCACTGTTGGAGGAAGAGCTTAAGAATGTAATGAAAGCCTGGGCAGGTTACCTTTCCGTTAGCGTATAATCTGGAAAGCAGATGGTTGCCATGTGTTGGGGAGAAAGTAAGGCAGCTTTACAAGAAGGATACACAGACTCCGCCGACTAATGGGAAGAGAGAGAGAGATAGTGGGAAGAGAACAAAGACTGTAAACAGTGTGTGTGAACAGAGAGCAGAGAGAGAGGGAAACAAGACAGAATGTGAAAATGTGTGTGCGTACATGCGTGTGTGTGTGTGTGTGTGAGAGAGAGAAAGTAAGTGTAACACTGAACTGAAATTGTGCGCGCCGGTGTGTGTGGAAAAAGTGTAACACACTGTGAAATGGTGTGCACGTGTGTGTGTGTGTGTGTGTGTGTGTGTGTGTGTGTGTGTAAGAGTAACACACTGAAGTGGTGCGTTCCTGTGTGTGTGTGAGAAAACACACTGCAGAATGGTGTGCATGCACATACATACATACATACATACATGTGTGTGTGTGTGTGTGTGTGTGTGTGTGTGCGCATGTGTGTTTGTCAGAGTCTGAAAGCGAAGCGCTCCACTGTTGTCTCTATGGGCGCTGCTGGACTGGCCCTGCGGGGGGGATTATCCTCACTAATAGAACTTAAGGCATTTGGACTGAGCTGCCAGCTGCCGAGGCCTCTCCACCAGCACTGCAGTCTCATCCCTCTCAACCTGCTAGCGGCCCAGAGCCTCCCTGCTCTTCTACAGGCCCACAACAGAGGCCGTCTCATGGGACAACTCCTGCTCCACATATGCCACACACAAACAACAGCATGGGTTGAGTAAAGACTGTGAAGACTTACAGCATGATTAATGTCAACGCTACCCTAAGAACCACTTGACATTATACCTTGAAGTACATGAGAGAGAGAGAGAGAGAGAGAGAGAGAGAGTGTGTAGACAATTTTCTCAATGTGCTCCAAATTAAGTAGTTCCTGATATCATCCACTTTTTATTTCCCCAGTAAGTACAATGTGTGTGTGTGTGTGTGTGTGTGTGTGTGTGTGTGTGTGTGTGTGTGTGTGTGTGGGTGGGTGGGGGGTTCAAAGTATGGAAGTCATTAGGTATGATGATCAGTATTACAGTGCGGTCACTTTAATGTGTAACAGACAGCCTGAATATTAGAGGAAGTAATCTGCTTGAGGGTACGTATCATTTTCTTTGATCAAGACAACTTTTATGCATTTAGCAGCTGCACTTATTCAAAGCCAGCTAGGCTATCGGTCTGGAAAGTGCGGGTTTGAATCCCGACAACCACCGTATCGCATCCAACAAGGCCAACAAGTTGCTCCAGCTGAAATCGGCCCTGATAGTTGATACATTTAAGATATAAGCATCTGCTAAAGACATAAATGAACGTAAATGGAGCTATGAGGAGGAATGGACGCAATAAGAGTCTTCGTTCCAGAGAGTTCCCACTGATTTTTCCATCTCAGCCCTTTTGAACTTTCCGTGTTACATGCTATATCAGTGCAATAAAATAAAAATGAAGACTATTCCAAGGGCATATATTTTTCTGTGTGTATTAAAATGAAACTATTCATTTGATATGTGTGGTTGTGTTTGCCATTGACTTTTAAAGCTAAATATTGATTAAAATGGTACATTTTTGCTTTTTTCACCATGGACTCCAAAATTAGTCACTTATTACGGTAACTAAATATGATTATAACGTAAAACACAGAATTCAGAAAAATAAAAATGGAAAAAGTGGAATTTAGGAAAAATTAAAACGGAATTTGGGAAAAAATAAAACGGATTTCATAGGGCCCTAACCTTAGAATACTTTCTGAAACTTGCTGATATGAACATCCGTAATTAAGTACCCTATAGGATACAGTACAATAAACGATCTGAACTGCTGAAAAATGTAATCAGAGGCAGTGACCCAAACATCAGTTTTATTGGCCAAATATACTTGCATACTTCAAGGAATTTTGTAGGCGTTTTGCTCCCTAAACAAGAAACAGGGTCATCCATCAGTATTCATTCAATACTATGGACACATGATGGGCATCAACACAATATACAAAATACATTAGCAACCATCTTAATTATGTACAAGTAAAAATTATAAAACATGTGCTATAGAAACATAATAACTGCCAGAGAAACATAATAATCAGGAGAAGTTCTAGATGGCAAACAGGCGTGTGAAGATTACTGCACTGTTTGACTGTAAAACTGATGTGCTTAGACAGAGTTCCCACACATGGACAGACAGGGGCATGTGTGAAGACCCCAGACAGGGAAAAGGGCAAAGGCACGGACAGACACACACACACACACACACGTCAAATCCTAAAGTTATCGCTGAGTTTTGATAAGCCTTAAATAATTCAGAGTCCGCAGAGTAACAGAAATGTGGGCCAGGGCACTTAAATCTCCACAGAAACCTGCTTTCCATTTCAGAGCAGGGAGGTGAAGCTGGACCATAGCTGCCTAATTACGGATCTCTCATCTCATCGCTCTATTAAATTGGTAATTGTGAACCCAACTGATTGCCTTTCAAACATCAAGATACATTGTAGATTCTGCATAACAATGATTGACAGATATTTCCCATAACTGATTTATACAATTGCAACCAGTGGATCTCTACTCTTCACAATAGAGTGAAGTACCTGGATCAAGTATACCTGGGAGACCAGCTACTAAAGGCTACTATGGTTTGTTTCTAGACGCATAAGTGAAAGCATTTACTACCACTAGGGTAGGTGTATATTTCTAGAGTACCCTCTACCTATTACAGCAACACTGACCAGCCTAGATGGCCTCCATTCGAAACAGTTCAACTGGAACAGAACCATGCTGGGGGCTGTTTTTGTTGAAGCATCCTGTAACCTTATGCATGTTTGTGTGTGAGAGAGAAAGAGAGAGACACAGAGAGAAAGAGAGAGAGAAAGAAAGAAAAAAAAAGAGAAAAAGAGAGAGAGAGAGAGAGAGAACATAGACACCATGTTTGAGCAAAAGGGTGTGAAGGAGCATAGACGCAAGATAAGCTGCGACAGTGTAGCAGTGTAAGGGTGGGGGAAGGGCAGGGAAGTGGAATCCTTTCAGCGCTCCGCTACAGATCTGGCTGCTGTCTGTCTGTCAGGAACCGAGCACATCCCCTCCAGCCCCCAGAGGAAAGCAACCAGAGGGCACAGGGGCAAGTCCTGTCCATGAGAACAGACAGGAGAGGCTTCCTACAATCACACACAACCGGTTCACAAGACAGCCGCCCCCCCGGACCATCACAGAGGAGAAAGGAGAAACCGGACAGGAGGGCCCTGGGCACTCAGAGCCAGAGCACTGTGCAGCACATGGGATTTTCCTCTACAATTATGGTAACGTCCTGTCCTGGAAAACAAGACATCTATTAGCAGTCACAAATGGTTTTGATATGCAGATCCATCCAGGAAACTAAGCAAAGGGCCTTCAGCAGCTGTTCTCCCGAGTTTGGTCAAACCAAGACCGCTTGGCCACGGTTTGACCAACCTTGGCAGTACAGCATATACTGGCCACACTCTAGTCTCTGTGCAAGTAGCCCAACAGA
>JAGFZM010000317.1:531381-558780 GCA_017657215.1 Limnothrissa miodon | reverse complement strand
AAAAAAAAAAAAAAAAAAAAAAAAAAAAAAAAAAAAAAACACACACACACACACACACACACCATACCTATACCATACAATGCCATAGATACAGGTGAAATCAAGAAAAATTCTTTGGATATAACCATCTTTGCCTCAGTTTAAGCATTTGTCACAGTAAACCTTACAGAGTGGCAGAGACATCGCAATCACAGCCATTTCCCAATAGCTTTGTGAATGCCTAAAAGAACCCAGCAGTAGATCTTGCACAACACAGAAGCACTGAGGCTGGAAGCGAGATCTAGGCCGCCTGGCAAAAACAAGTCGACCTTCTAACTTTCTAGGCCTAGTTGAGGAGTTGATTGGGGGGAAAGAAAAAAAAAAAAAAACATGAAACGAGAGCGAAACGAACAACAGCACTAAGATCATTGTCGACTTGCCCAAATCTGGAAGCAGCAAATACTCAAAAAGTCATGAGTCCTCAAGAGTGTTCATTCACCCCTCATGCTCTCATACTCACAGTTCAGGAGATTTGTGGCTACATCAGCTACACAGTAAACACCTAAACAGGCCCGCTCTTAGCTACAGGCCCAATCCATGCCAAGTAAGGTGTTACAATTGGCATTCCAGCAGCAGGTTCATCAGTGCGACATCATTATGCTACGTAGGCTGCTCAACTGAAGATCTTGCAGCAGCCACAGGACAGGGTGGGGAGTCAACCTAATGACAGCTGCACGTGCTGGGGCCATTTGAAAGCAGGTTATTTATTTCATAAACTAACACTAACAATCAGATGAGGGAGTATTAGTAATGTCACAGTCGCCTCTCCCTTAGAGCAAAACAGTGCAACCGAAGCTACTATAGCATCACTAGAAGTCCACAAAATACACAGTACAATACAAGACCTGTGACATAGCGGATCAAGGCACAGAAACACACACACACTCTGTAGATTTGCAAAAATAACTGATGGTTAGCAAATGTCTCAATCACGCAGATGCTGAATCACTACACCCACTGAAAATGTCTGTCTTGTAAGAATTTTGATGCCCGAGTACTCCGACCTAGCGTCACCACATAAACACAATCGCGGCAAATGAAAATAACAATAAATATATGCATATCTAATTCCCATTCAAATTTGGGGAGGTCATCAACCACTGCATTAGGTCTACATAGTGAAACCTTTACCTGAAAAATTCTTGTTCTTATTTAACCATGGTAAACAGCTCTACAAGCTTAAATTCCTTGTCAAAATGCAAACACAGCAAGGAGGAAGCCATATTTGTTTCCCAACCTGATCTTCTAAATACACTTCATGAAGAGGTCAAGGGTTTGTTTGTTTTGCTGCCTGAATGTAGCAGTTTTTTTACGCGCCACCAACCCACCCAACCACCAAACCCACCATGTTCTCATAGCAACGGCGTCAGGCAGCTGCAGCCTTCAGCCACTGCATAGTTCCAAAGTCATCTGTAGGAGGTGCAGGGGGCATAACACTTACATTCACAATTAATCCAACTTAAAAACGGGGGGCTCATAGGTAACATACAAAAAAAAGAAGCATAGGATGAGACAAAAATCACCGAAACATGACAAAGACAGTGGGACGGTACAAAACGGTCTGGACAAGACAAACTAACAGACAGAAGTTTCAGGCATGTGAGACTGAGAAGGCAGATGAATAGGTACTCCAAGTAGGCTGTGTTTGCCACACCAGTGGCAGTGGATTACCATGCAAGGCTCCAGTCTGCCACCAGGAGCAATTTTTGGGGTTCAGTGTCTTGCTCAAGGACACTTTTGATGGGGTCAGGTAGAGTGGGGCTCAAACCGCCAACCTTGCAGTCACTGAATTACCACAGCAGGTGGTAGAGGTGTGTGTGTGTGTGTGTAGTAAGTTTTTTGCTGTTGTTGTTTGTTTTTCTGCATTATTAATGATGGACAAACAGGAGTGATCAAGATATTAACAACACCTGTGGTTATCTTACCACTTTCAGTTCAGTCATAAAGCCACCTGTAACAATTTAAAAGGCTGCCATTTTCATAAATGTGACTTGAAAGGTGCCACAAGTGAATCCGTGTTATTGTATGGGGTAAGGGTTTTTTTCAGCTAGCTATGTAAAGCAGCCATATATTTGGTTGATTAGCTACTGGGATATGAGACATCATTGTGTTAACCTACATAAAATCTTTTAAAGTAAATAATGACAAAGCAGAAAAAAAAAATCAGAAGCTTAAAAGCAGAAAGACAAGAAAGAAAGCAACCACAGACCCAAAGTCTTGCTGTAGGAAACACAAACTCAAGTCATGGCCTACATTTATGAGTAAATGACAGACTGCAGAAAGGTTTACTAGTGTTCATCTAGAATGTGTCAAGTGTGTCACAATGGCACACTTCTTGCCTAAGCGACATGTGAGGTGCACCATGCTCATGCGAGCAGTCAAGCACGGGTCAAGCTCAAATGAATCATGAAGCATACATATTAAAAAAATAACTTTCTACGTGTTAAAAAAGTAGTTGTGAAAGTCATCCTGTCGCTTCCGTCAAAAACAACTTTGTACACGATATCACTTCATTTAGGGTTTATTTTATGCGCTGCCAACTTTCAACATGTTCTGAAGAGTGTGGTTGCACAATTCACACTTATCTTTCAAAACACAAAATACAGCTGTAAAGTACAACAGGACAAACAACCACTGAAAACTAGCACTGTATGTGTAAACATGTTCATCTTACCCAATAAAAATAATGTTACGCTTCTGAATATAAGTACATGAACAGTTATCATGCAACCTGGCGACAATAAACATTATTTAGCATATGACGTTAAGCGTCTATGTTTAAAGACAAGGGGTTCGATCCACAATCTTAGCCCCATCTAATGGCATTATGCGTCTCGTCTCACAGGTTTATAAGAAATTTATAAGAGTGGGCATGGTTTAGTTAACTAAACTAACATTAGCTTAAACGTTACAAGTCTGCTACCATGTGCCCCATGCATGCTGGCGAACTGTTTTGCACTAACTTGACTTTAACTGACACTAGTCAATTTCCAATCGAAAGTGCATGGTCTGTTTAATGTGAAACATTAAAACGAAGTTTTGGAAACTAGTCCGGATACTACAGACATATGACCAATGTTACATTATGATCTGGACAGTCGGAAAACGTCCACTTAACTTTAGCAATAACATTAGACCTGTTCATTTTAGCCAGCGACGTTTGCAAGCTACGAAGCTGAGCATTTACAAATAATTGCAAAGCTGTCGTTGAAGTGATACGATTTGCGACCATTCTTGGTAAAATGCGTAGAGGTGAGGTCAATAAAAATAATAACATTACAGGTTTTAAGTGACGAATCAAAAGTACAAGACTACCTCACCAACTTTTGTTTAACTCTCAAGCAAGACACCTAACGTTAGCCTAGCTGACAAGCTAGGTTAGCTATGCCAGCAAGCTAGAAATTGCTGTACACTACGTATATTATCTTAAATTCATGCACGTCTTTGCTTAAGGCAAATCTGTATATGCATCGGTATTTAGCGTTAGACAGTGCTGTATAACTGTTTACGTTCTGTCAGAAAAGGTTAAGGTTAGCCAACACAACTTAGCTAAACAGCATTATAGTTGATGTGTATACTAGCTTAGGCTCAACGTGCCTGCTTGTTCGCTAGCTAGGTAGCTACTAGCTTCAAAACTGTCAGCCTCAACAAAACAGTCAAACGGTTTTGAATGGGAAACGTGTTGACAAATACTGCCTACTGTGTTGTCTGAACAACCTTGTAATAAAAGGTGTGGATACAGAACCCAGCAAAATCGTTAACTGACGTTATCCCAGCTAACTAGCTTACACTCACTCACTGCCTAACGTTTTTGCTCCACACACCAAAAGCAGCTCCAGACCCCGAGCCAAAAGAAACCTTATTAGCCATCTAGGTAGCTTCCACTACATAAACACATTGTCATGCCACGAAACACTGTAAATGTTTACCTCAGAAATTCGAGATGTGACGTCTGATGACAAGGTCTCTCGATCATCGGTTTGTATTTCCTCTTTCTCAGGTAACGATAAGCCAAATGTAGCAGGGCTCGAGGATGTGTAAGCCGGTGTCTGTCTGTGAGAGTCGTATTTCTTCAGCAGTAGCCTAGCTGGCTAACCCTACCTTAGCCAACAAGGTAGCTAATCTTTCAAAGAGCTATCTCCTGAAATTATTTTCAATTATCTAATTTCCCACCTTCCTACTTGGTCCCTTGGTATCTTTGACTACACTACCATCTTGGGGGATTTGCATGCGTGAAGTCCTCGAGGGAAAGTCTTGACGCTCTTCCTTCTTAACAGACACAGTTGATAGCATAACCTCGAGTCTGTCTCAGTCCGCAACGCTCGTTTCTTTGGCCACAGATGTCCCTACTTACCGTTCTCTTCAGGAATCAGTGTCGCAGGAAGATGATGATGTGCAAGCGCTGCCCATTTTATCCTTGTCGCTACATTGTGACAAAAACAGATTAAGTAGACTATGGCCTACACTAACCAGTGTTTGTGAAATCCAAGTTTGTTCACATTTTTGTGTTGAATGATGTGGGTGATGAATTGGAAAAATTGGAAGTATGAAGAAGCCTACATATATTAAAATTCTTAACAAGTTAAGATGAATTTCGAGTACAGAGTAGACTCTTGACTCATGTGGGACTCTGTGTGCAGAAACTCATGCTTATTTACACAAAAACATGTTCTCCTGACCCTACTCACAACTACTAACAATGCATTATGTTACCTAAGTTAACTGTCAGTCTCACTCATGTAGTCAGAACACCTGTTTCATTTTTAGTTCACAGATGCACACAAACCCTAATCTTAAAATTGTTTAGATTAAACTTTGGGTGAATCTTGTTATAAAAAGAGGTAAACTTTCAACATGTTGTTGTCAACAGTCGCCATTTAGTCTGCACACATGTTTTAGTTAACATCAAGAATGACTACTGAGTGATTTATTTAGTTTTAATATTGGTTGTTTTTAGTATCTTCTAGCAGCATGTCACCTTTTGGTATGATTGAATATCTGTCATGTAACAGTGAGAAAGCTCATGTTTTGAGTGGTTGCATGAGTAAAGTGTTGCATTAGCTCCCCACACTGGTGAGCAAGTGTACTGAGTTTATCTTTGAGTGTCACACAAAATACAAGCAAAGATGGTTCTTATACAATAACTTACACAAACAACTAGTCTAACGGGCCAGGCTGTAACATTGATAAATTGAGCTCAGTCACACATGGGCCTACTGATCTGCTGTACATACAAGTCTGGCCATTTTTATGTAATGTCTGGCTTTCATAAGTCAGAATCTAACAGACATAAATCAAATCAAAATGCCTCTACATACATTGGATATGGACACAACTTCCACACAAGTCTGGCAATTTTTATGTCATCTCTGGCTTCCATAAGTCAGAATCTAACAGACATAAATCAAAATGCCTCTACAGACATTGGATATAGCCACAACCAATCAGACCACTGGTTGCAGAGAAAGAGAGGGGGATGCATTACAATTTGAAGCCAAATACGGGTTAAGTTTGTGAACAGTTTTTGTGTTTTTGTGAACAGGTGAACCAAATGAAGTGGAGAATGGCCTCCTGGCATGCATGGTATAGTTCATGTGTGAAAACCAAGCTATCTTTGCACACTATAGTTGCACACTATAGTAGAAGCTAGCACTAGTGTAGGCCTACATCTAGGTGACTCTCAACAAAGACTGAGCAATGTGAAAGGTTCATAGACAAACATACAGAGCAAAACCATATGCTACTGCTTTTCATGTAGATTCTAGGCTGTTTATCAACAGTAATGAAAAAGATCCTGATGTCCAGTTGACAGGGAAATGAATTAATTAATTTGGATTCTGACCACAGCTCAAATGATTAAGTTAAGTCTCTTAATTGTCAATTTCTCTACATATACTGGACATACAGAGGAATCGAAATTATGTTTTTAGCTATCCCACAGTGATGCGCACGGTCAGGAGAGCTAGAGGCCGCTGCGTCTACACGCGCCGTCTGCAATGACATTCACCCAATTCATTACGCCAGGGGTGTCTCCACCCAAAACCAAAACACAGGTCACATTTAGACAGAATACACCATATTCAGGAGGGAAATTAATTTTCTTATCTTTCACAATTTTAATTTCTGTTTCAAAAAGCAAGCCGCCATGTTATATTACCTTTTGTAACATTCTGTAGTAAAGTACAAAAGTGCAAGTAAAAAAAGGAAAAAAAAACTTGTATTTATATAATTATTTACATAATTCAGCTACTGTTTACAGTCTTTTTTATCTCTATAAATAACAGGTTCGTTTGCAAAAAGATGTTGATAACCAACATAAGAAATGCATTTGAACATGAAGGCAGCTTGGTTGTGATGTATGTATTGACCGCTATATAACAGACAGAGCAGCAGAGTTTGCTGCTAATGCACAGCCATGCACAGGAATGGAATAACACGTTCATTCCAACCAGGGCAGGTCCACGACAATAATGTAGGCTACTAATTGAGGTTGAATTGTGCACAGAACACACAACATACTATTTACTATTTTGAAAGGACATATCTGGTCCCTGTGCAGTCTGTGGAATTTTTCTCCATAATCATTTTCACTGGTTGTATGCAAGAAAAACTACCGGTGGCGATAACATTTGAATGACACGGCACAAACAAACATGAGACTAACAAAAATGTTCAATGAAAATGTGACCAGGACAAATGAAACGGAAGGAGAATTACTGCCATGAATGCTATTCCAAAGACACAAGCACTGCTCTCTCTTCATCTTGGTCTCTGTTATTCCAACAGGCATTGTCAAGGGCAAGGAAAAGGTAGAGGTCACAAACTCCATCCCTCCATCCCATCTGGAAACAGGAAAATGCATGGACACAGTGAGCAAGATCGTCACGTTAACAGAAAACAATACAATAGAATACAAATGCAGTATAGTTCTGTGTTTAACATATTCAATTGGACCCTGATATTTTATATATTTATGTTTTTATCTATGTTCCATCTAAAATTTGAGTAGTGGTTCAAAAACTGCACATTTGTAACAGATGTAAACCGCTCGCTGTCTTGCTCATCTTCTTCCTAGTTTGCAGACCAAGCTTGGGCAACCCTGCCACGCATGCCGCACATAATAGCTAGCAGATGTTGGGCCTTCAGTCCAGTTCTCAGGACTGGATGGGCGAAGTCAATGCTATAGCACTCTTTATGAAGTGGGAAGATTGAGAGTGTAAATGAAATCAAAACAAAAAGAGACCTCTCTTTTAAAAGCACATTTGGAAAGCCTATAGGCCAAGAAGCCCTAAACATGCAGTATGCTTTTTGTATCAAAGAGAACAGATTAGGTTGAGTTGGTGGAAAACAAGTCATATTTGGGCCACATGTTGTTGCCATTAAGGCAAAGCCAGAACTTAACCTCAATTATGTCACACTGTAAAATTACTGACATTGATTGGGAAGTGGTGCTGCATCAAATCACAGGTCTTCAAAGTGTTTTTGGACATGTTCAGAAATTTCATTGGCTAACTCCCAAAGAGAATGGTAAAACCATGCAGTTGTCCAGGATGTGTTTATTAGACCTACAAGCAAGAGGCATTTCAGACTAATTCTTACCAGCTATACAGGACCCGGGTTCAATTTGTTGCCGCCACCTGATGAAATACAATATGGTGATCAACAAATTTGTAAACAGAAATCACTTGGCCATTTGCTCCACAAAAATATGAACAGAACTATTGGAAGTACAATGGTGCCACCTATAGGTTGATTTACAAACTTGTCTGCTCTGCTTTTGAATCAAATACATACTTTTCATCAGTCTTGTCTGAGCATTTGCATTAAATTCATATATTTTCACAATATTTTAATAATAATTTTAACCTTGCAAATATTGTAAAATTCAAGTGGATTTTTTAAGACTAGTCAGACGTCTAGAAGGGTGGTGGGTAATAGTCCTAACACACCATCTTTCACCATCCATTTCTCCAGGTCTTCCATTTCCAGCTCAAGCACAGAAGGAACATCATCTTCAAACATTGGCCTGGGTAGAACAAAAATATATATACTATTTTTAGCAAACTATTGCAGCATTATTTTAAGTAGGCTGTGGGGAAACTGACAATAGAACCTTCCAATATGCATAAGCTGCACATACACATAGTTCTCTAATGCACTTCTGCAAACATAATAATGGGACTAGAATGCAGGGAGTATGGAAAAAGGAAGGAAAAACTGGCTCTGTTTCCAGTGTTCCTAGTTTAATCGCTGGAAAGAAGTGTGCCCCCGGCTGTACAGTACAGTTGCATCTGTGCATCTATGCATCTAATCACTATGTTGATTCCAACAGATTTTCAGTATCGAAATAAGAGCCTATTATGTGACTTATGTTATTGTACTGTAGTCAGATGGATTAGAATGTTCTGCTTACTGATTCTGCTTTTGTCAGTAATTCTCCAGAAGTATATTTCAATATTATGTATGGGTCTTTACTACTTTTGTCATAATGGACAAGAATGAGGCAAATTATGTGAAACTGTGTTGTCAACATTCAAGATAGTCTAAAAAATATGCTGGCAGTGATAAGAGTTGGTAGCATCAGAGACATACAAAGCCAGTGACTTGACGCATTCAATTCTCGATTCTACTTGACTGATTAATGATTTTTAATTCCCCACCCCTGGTAATGCACTACCCTTACAAACTATGTGTGTAATATTTGTGTAATACTTTGGATTCATTATGATGCCCAGAGAATGCTGTATGATATCTATACTGGGCAATAACCTTGCACAACACACCTTCCAGACAGAGGAGTCTGTTCCTGACATGCTTAAACCCCCTATGTGTAAGTTTTATTTTTGTCGTATGAGAATTTCTCCCATCTATCGGCGAAGTGGTATACTGCATACGTTTGAATAAAATGTATTAGCTCTCCCCTTCCCACGGTCCTCATTTGCCATGGTCCTCATTTTGAAAATGGCGGCGCAAAATGGATATATATAAATGGAAATTACCAAGTTTACGGGAACACTACAATTTATTCATGGAGGTAATTACCATCGTTTTACATTATATTTTTAAAATAAAAAATATATTTTTAATAAAAGATGAAGATAAATAGAAGATAAATCCTACACATAGAGGCTTTGACTAACAGGCGGAGAAGATCTGTTGTCCCAGAGGCCAGTAAGCTCTACAGCGCCACCTAGAGGAAGAATGAGAGAGACTGGTGTGCTTGCTACGCCACACAGTGCCCCCATGTCTATGCCTTGACCTCAGCTAGTCTACTTATTACTAACATTATACCCAAGCCAAGAGTGGACTTTGACTCTTACTATGTTAGTCCATTGCACAGACCCACCCCTCACCCATTCTAACACAACATCTGTTCTGCTTTTTTACTCTTTTCTATAGCAGAATTACCTAATAAAAGTTTCTCTCTCTCTCTCTCTCTCTCTCTCTCTCTATCTATCTATCTATCTGAATAACTACAATAGGCTTTTTCCTTGCCCCTGTTGCACTTGGATGATATTTGTTAAATGTATAGACAATCCTCAACAATCGGCATTTACAATAGACAGTCCTCTACAAGACCATCCTCAAGCTCAGTTTGTGGCCTGTTATTGTGTCATGGAAATTCACTTCCCACTTCTTTCATAGTGAGCCAGAGGAAAATATATACATGAAGCTCCCACTACAAACATATTGCTGCTGATGCATAAGCATGGTTTGTACCTATGCATGTTCTTACCACAGTACTTAACCCCTTATTATTGCTACCACTTGAAGGTTACCACAGAATAACAGAGAGACAGAGAACTAGGCAACTGTGACACACTTCCTGACTGTGGTATCTGAAATCATGAAACCATGAGTTGCTGGTTCTCCTCAGAAGGAAAGATCGGTTTCCTGTGCCGTAATCTTAAGTTTTTGTTGCACTTTGCAGTTCAGCAGCCATAGGTATATTGCACATTGTAAGGCCATCATAAAATATCATAATTTGTTTTTGTTTTTGTTTGTTTTTTTGTTTTTAACAATGCCTTTAAAGTATTTGAATGTGGAAAAATGAATTGAATGTTACAGAAACTAACATGTTTACGCGTTTACAAACCACTTAATATCCTACTGCTCACCGTACCCTTAAAGCCGCAGCAGGGAAGTCACTTACAGGATGAGGTTCTACTCTGGGCTTTGTGGTGTCTGGGCCTCTGTGCTAAATATCTTCATGCATCTGGTTTATAAATACTAAGCTTTGGATGTTTTTACACATGCTTTTTCATTGTGGTGCGTTAGGCTACTTACATTGGAACTTTTTCCTCCTCTCCAGCTTCTAAGTATGCATCCTGTTGCACAGGATCTGCAACATAAAACCAAAAAGGTTACAAATCTATTTGTTTGTATACATGTTCAAATCTATTCAGTTAGTTGTTCACTTGGTGAGTGGAACACAGACCCTCACACCAAATGGCCACAGTGTGAATTTCCTTACAGATTTCTAGCCATGTTTTTGTAGTTTCTTCTAGAGTTTGTGCTAAATGTACATAAACTAGAACTCGCCTAGCGCTACACATGGTTGCTAAGCAGATGTAGGTTACGCTACAATCTTGAGCATTTAATAAAATTGCCAGAGCAAATTATAATGTTATATCATTTAATGCTAAACTAAGGACACTTCAGAAAGCCAGACTTCCACAACAACTGCCAATATTAGGAGATGTCATGTACCGTAGGCTATGTATCACACATGCAGTCTTCAATATCTCAATGTGCAATATACCAATTGCACACCATTGGTATCAACCATGATATGCTTATAGTGCATTTAATGCAATCATAGGTCAAGTGTGAAAACAAAAAGTATATTGAGGACAGGTGTTTTTAACAGAGAAAATATATTCCTTTCAGGAGCAAGGTGAGAGACCATGGTGTAATATTTAACCTATAAGGTGAACGCTGAACTAAGGAGTGGCTCCCTGAAATAGACATGATAGATCTGAGATCTGTGAAGTCCTGACACGGTATGTTGATTTTAAACTTATTGATTAACAACACAGACCTAGTATGTCTGTGAAGATTCTCATTCAGACCTAGATGCTAAGATTAATGTTTTTACCTGTGTGTTTAAAGTAACTGACAAGCTATAGTAACCTGTTTTGACCCTTTTTTTAAATATAAAATTTAGATCTATTTTCCTTACTTTCAGGGAACTTAGAATCCAAGAAAAAGACAGATTTTTCCATATTCCTATTGCTGAATATAAAAAAAACATTTCCGGTGCTACTTCACTACTACGTTTGTGGTTGTACTTTACAACTAGAGCACACAGTCTGGCTGAAGTAGTCTGTGCTTTAGAGGTCTGACTAATAAAAAAAAAAAAGTTTAGAAACACTCCAATTGGCCCAGTAATTTTGGCCCGATAATTTTGTGCCTTAGTAGTGAAGTGTTTTTGGTATACTGTTGTACTCTAAAGGAATCAGGGTCTGTAAGATTCCTTATGGGAGGAAACCGCAGCAGTAAACACTCGAGCCACACCATTATGGCTAAAGAACAGATAGAAGCAGAGAGAAGAAAAGAAGAGAGGAAGAAGGAGGAAGAAGGAGGGGCAAATGAGAGGAAGATGGAAGCAGACAGAGGAGCTGAAGATGAAGGTGCAAAGGAGAAGATGAAGGTGAAGAGGCATAGAACAGGTGGGAAACATTTTCAGAGTTCTACTTTCATAGCTCTTCAATTATTCACCACCTGTTCACTTTCTCTGTCTTTTTCTCTCTTTTTAACACACACATACAATGTCCTTCATTGGCAATTGTGTTATTATCTCACCTATACAGTTAAAATTAAAGTAGGTTCACTACAATGCACAGTATTGTGGCTCATGGATTGATATGATTTTTCTTTCCAGGCTGTGTTCCACATATTTCCGATTTGAGAATTGTTTTATTGGGAGGCAGAGGTCAAGGGAAGAGCTACTCCGGAAATACAATCTTGGCCAGAGCAAAGTTTGATCCCTCAGCATTGACAGCCAAGTGTGTTAAGGGGGAAGAAGAAACGGCCGGGAGACACATCACTATCATAGACGCACCAGGATGGCGCGAGAAGTGCTCGTTGGCGAACACCACCGAACAAGTTAAACAAGAGATTATCCACAGTGTCTCCCTCTGTCCTCCAGGACCCCATGCTGTTCTCCTGGTCATCGATATGAGGTCCTCATTCACAGAGGCGCACAGAAGAGCAGTGCAGGAACATGTGGAGCTTTTGGGCGAGAGAGTCTGGAGTCACACAATGGTGCTGTTCACCTACGGAGACTGGTTGGACGTCAGAGAGATCACCATCGAGCAGTTAATTGAGAGAGGAGGGGAAGCTCTACAGTGGATTGTAGAGAAATGTGGGAACAGGTATCATGTTTTTGAGAACTGGTGTCTCATGAGCTACATGTTTGATAATAAGGTGGAGGAGTTGCTGGGGAAGATAGACGAGATTGTGGCAGAAAACAGTGGTAATCACTTTGACAGAGAAATGGCGAAAGGAAGAGAGAGGAAGACGAGAGAAGACAAGGCGTAGAAGTACAGTGAGACGCCATTATTTCTTTGACCAAATTACTAATAAGGCAGTCGTTGTAACACAATAATATTGATATTGATCAATAGTATTGATAATTAATAATTCATTAATTTGATAATTTAACACACAGGTATGTATGTGTATAAGTATGCAAATAATGCATGACATACTCTTTAAAGCTTTTCTTGGATGTAATGTCTTGCCTTTTGTCTGTCTTTAGGACAGACAGTTATCAGTAAGCACATTAAACTTGGACTGAGAGATGGGAGGGATAAGGAAATGGGTCAGAAACAAGGCTGCACCTTTCAAGACAACACATCTGGCCAATATTTGTGTGTTTCTAATATGGTGCAATACACATGGTGCAAGTGTGTAATAGTACAAAATCTGTTTAGCACAGGCTAAGATAGGGTTCAATACAGAGAAAAATGATCCTGGTGAACCACAGGGAGATCCTAACCAGCCTAGTGATCCTAGCCAGAGAGGTATTCTATTGGATAAAGATATTTTGCATGGGTGCATTAGGGTGCCAATTTGATGAAGCTCTGAAGGTAGCTTACCACTTAACTTTAGTCGTTTTAGGTGCCTTGGTGACAGGTTATTCTTCAAGTATTCCAGCTGTTTTGTAGTATGCAATGTGTGTCTTTGTCAGTGTAGTTTGTTTGAAATGCTATGACCATTCATCACCATTCAGTTTTTAGAATTGACCAAGTGGAAACAACTACACATTTAGTAAGCTATGCTAGCATCTTAATCACCCAAAAACATGAAAAGTATTAAAAGATTTAAACATTTAGGACTTCACCAAACTCTGAATTCAATACATCTTTGATTTACTGTGAATGTTATTTTTATCTTTAAAAAAATATGCTGTAATAATGTTAAAACACTTGTTATGCCCTAGATATCCCGTAAAATTTAGCACAGTGACAATCCTGCATAGTCGAATGACAATTTTGGACACCGTCAGTAAGCTAATGAAAACATGGTGCTAATAAGAGCTGAAATCCTACAGAATTCTACACAAGTCCTTACAAGTAGCCCTATACTGAATTGAGATTTTGACTGCCATTCAAGATTGTGGCCTAGATTTCAAAGTGAACACTGAGTTCCTAGTGTTCAGTTATAGGCAACGTTGCACTGAACACTGACTTAATTCTCTTACCGGAGCTAGCAGAATTGCTTCTCAGCCAGCGGCAGATCATCACTCCCATTACCACGATGCCAATGATGACCAGCACAGCCACCAGGGGTAAAATGATGATGACCGGGCTCAGTCCCTCTGTGGGCATCAGCTCTGCTTCATTGTCATCTGGAATGACTGAGAGAAGCACACATAAATACATTCGGCAAGACTTTATTTGAAGGGGTCTACATAAGGGTGATACTATACAATGACATCACACATATCATAAGCATTAATGACACTCTATTCTTGCTGATGTCTTTGTCCTTAAGACGGTTTTTGAAATGCAGACTTGCAAGAAACAAATGACACTTACTGACAACAGTCATTAACATGGATTAAGTGTCATTAATGTTAATGATGTGTGTCATGTCATGTTTACAGGCTCATCATGTCACCCTTATGTAAACCCCTTCAAATAAAGTGTTACCAAACGATCTCAGTAGGCCTAATCACTCTCAATAATCGTTATGGTAGGCTACTACTAGGCTACATGCTAAATTCTAATTACTATTGCTAATTACATTGAAAAAATGTAAGCTGCAGGAAAGGGTCCAGCATTAAGTAAACAGTGCCAGAAAACTGTGATTTAAACATGTGGTTTAAATTTTATAAACAAAATGCGGGCAAAATTATAGTCACTATGATAGACAACTGTTGAGATAGGCTTACATGAACATTGCAACTGACAAATGACTGGGGCTAAAAAGTCTATCAAAATCTAAAATACGATATGTAAATGCTAGAAAAAAGTAAACATTAGACAGGAAACTCAGGACAAAAATCCCAAAAGATCACTCATAGCTGCTCTGTGACTGGGAGGTGCCCAATGCCCATAGCTGATAAAGCATGTGGCCATTGTGCTGATATGAGGAAGCTTCTAATAGCAAGAGCTGCAGGTGCTGTTTGTTCTTTTGAGAGGATTACACAATCACATGGAAGTATAGTTGTTTGGGTGACTGCAAATCACCAAACCAAGTCCATTTTTTGCTGTGTCAAGGGAGGGATCTTCCTATATAGGCTCCAGTATTTCTGGAGAAAAAGGGAAAAGCTCCTGGAAGAGTACATCCTTTAAATTGAATCATCCCTGCTGTGCCCATCAGGTAGATTCTGACCAACAATCTTATGCTACTCCGCTTCATGATGTGCCTCAACTAGCATTACCCCCAGCCTCTCATGCGTAGTACGACCCTACCAGGTCTGCACTGACCCTACTGTTTGTGCTTTAGATTACAGCCTGTGAAGTAGTGGGTAATACAGTAGAACAGAAACAAAAGCATCATTGTATAAGTATAAAATCATCACTGGATAAGTATACGTAATGCATAAGTATGCTAGAATAACACAAACAACATGAAGTAGTTTGAGTTCTCACAAGTCTATTGCTAATGAGACTGGTTGGAACACTTAAAATTGCATTTGAAGTGTAGCATGTATGTGCTGATAGGGCACTGCATTGTGTAGTGTAAGCAGCACACAGGGTTATTTTAATGCAAGGGAACAAATTAATGTCTGTTTTGGGCAATTTTGGACAGATAAAGCAAATAGCTTTCATGTAGTTTGTGTTATTCTAGCATGCTTATGCAGTAAGTATGATTTTTTTGTTACAAGTAAGATTTTTTCTTTAAGTCTTTAAGAAAGCCTTTTTTTTGGTCGTTTGATACCTGCCATTGCAGATCCTGATGATTCTTCTGCAGTTGGCTCCCCTAGGTGAGAAACACACATGAGAGTGTTATGAAGTAAAGATGTTTCTTCCTCTACCAAAACAAGTAAAAACAAAAAACGCTGCTAGGGAGTTTTTCCTTGCCCCTGTTGCTCATTGGGCCTCTTGTGTTAAGCGCTTTGTGACATGTCTTTTGTAAAAATGCGCTATATAAATAAAATTGAATTGAATTGAATGTTGCTCTGGTGGACATCTTTATCCCATACAACAGCAGCCATGGCCTATTGGTTTTAAAGGCTTCAGGCTTGTAACCAAAGGATTGCTGGTTCGAGATTGCCGGTAAGGCACCTAACCCCTCACTGCTCCCTGGGTGCCGCTGTAGCACGTAGCCCACTGCCCTGGGTTGGTGTGTACTTCACCTCACTGTGTGTGTGTGTGTGTGTGTGTGTGTGAAGCCCACTGCCCTGGCTTGGTGTGTACTTCACCTCACTGTGTGTGTGTGTGTGTGTGTGTGTGTGTGTGTGTGTGTGTGCGTGTGTGAGTGTGTAGCCCACTGCCCTGGGTGTGTACTTCACCTCACTGTGTGTGTGTGTGTGTGTGTGTGTGTGCAGCCCACTGCCCTGGGTTGGTGTGTACTTGGTATGGTCCACTAATTCACGATTGGGTCAAATGCAGAGACTAAATTCCTTGTGCACAAATACAGGTAGCACCACTTGTGGGATCAGCAGGGGGTGGGGTAGGATTAATCTAAGGCCCTGATATGGACCCAAATGTGGGATTGAAAGATGCAGGATTATTCTAATAATTTCATATCAATGCTTGGAGAGGGCAAAGATGCTTGATTATTCTACTGTTGAAGCATTCGTGCCTACCTGATAAGGTGGTTTCAGCTGTGGTCTCCTTTGGTGTTGAAGTAGTATCTGAGCAGAAGATGACAAAGAAGTTTCAGATTTGGAATCTAGAAACCATTGCCCTAAACCATCCCCCAGACAGCGTAGCACTGCTGTTTTGTGTTTAGGGCATTAGAATTTGAAGTAATTATTATTTACCTCGATTTATTTTATGGCAAAACAGGAAACCAGTTTTTTAATAATTTTAATAATTATGTACCTGTACTGTAGTATAAGATATTTAGTGTCTTACCATTTTGTTCAGTGCTCTTAGCATCTGCTTCCTGACAGTGCACTGTAAACAAACATACATATGCAGTGTGAATGTGTTTCACACAGAGTACGCTTTTCTAGGGCCATAGGAGCCCCACTAGTGAGATAGGGGAAGTATGGTTTGCACAGGCTGGTCTGCTAACTATCATTATACCTATAGGCCTGTGACAGCACTGCTCAAAGATGTTATCTCACAACGTGGAGATGTTATCGGTCTGAGCAGCAAATGCATTTTATTATAAATATGCATATATTTTATTATTATATGCAGCTCTGATGATCACCACACTTTGTTAATGTCCAAATGGCACTTTTAAACAACAGATAGGGGACATGTTTCGAAGTCAAAGATCGATATTAAGATGTGGTTCTCTTCACAGGAAGACTACTATAACGCAAGAAGAAACATTTACGCATAAAGGTGCAAGCTTTCAAAAGTAGAGAGCTCGGACCTTGTGAAGTCTAATGATGTGTGAGAGTTTACCCTGAAAAACAACTTTTTTTTTCTGGAAATAGGCATATACAAGGAGAGTATGAATATGCAAGGGAAGCAAATGACTCCCTCAAGGGAAACTAGTCAGCTAGGCAGGTTCCAGACAGAATATTAAAAAAGACAGCTCATCAGACGCACAATTGTGTAACATTTACTCATGCAGTTGCTTGTTATGTGTCACACATCATGTTGCCTGTTTATAACACAGTACACACCAATTGGACAAGTATCTCAGACTGAAAGAAAAATTAAAGCCCTCACCTATATGTTTTTTTTGTAAAATAGTTGTACTATTTTACAGAAAACCACAATTAAGGCAAAACAGAGTCAAAAAAAGAGGAAGAAAAGACAGAAGGAAGAAGACTAGTAGATTCAGAGGACAGCTTATCCAAAGGTTAAGCTCTACTCACACACCCACCTCTTCCAGTCAAGCTGGAGGTCAGAGCCAGGAACAGGCACAGGAGAAGCTGAGCTAAAGCCATTTCCCCCTGGCTTTGGCGCTGTCGGTGCAGTAGTCACCCACGGTGGCTAGATACATGAAGGACTGCCATCGCCACACACAACTTTGTTCTCATGACATCCTGCTTCCTGGTTGAGCTTTGACTCACCTAATGCGTGCTTGGGAGGGGATGAAAACTTCCCTCCCTTCTTTGCTCTCTCTCTCACTCTCTCTCTCACTCTCTCTCTCCCTCCCTCTCTCTCTCTCTCTCAGGTGTGATGCAATCAGCATGGAGCTTGTAGCCACAGGTCTAGCCATTCTCCAACAAGCTATGAAAGCAAATTCCTCTTGAAAGGTATGCAGGGAAACCAACAGAAAAACCTTAGGGCAGGTTAGCATGGGGGAGTCTCACATTCTCTGAATGTTATTTCCGCATTTAAACACCAGGGCTGTTATAAATGACAAAACAATAAAGTCATCATGTTTTAGACCTGTACATGTTTTTTGGAAACATACAGGAAATTTGTCCTGGATTTTGTCAAAAACTAAGTTATAATGATTGTATGCTAAATCTATGGGAAGCTTCATTGGTCAGTGGTGCATGCCGTCATCATGTCTGTTAATATTTGAAGCAACGGGAACACAACACCAGAAACGACAGCAGTAGAATAAAAAATCATCTTTTCAGAATGTATGATCATATATTAACAGACATGATGATGAAAATAATACCACTTTAAGAAGTAACATATTCTACTGGAGAAAACACAGGGCATAATATTATTGGCACCTCTGGATGTTGTACTTTTAAAAGCTATTGCCAATAATACAAACAGACTATCCACAGACTGTCCATATTCCTGAGTCCTCACTGGTTCAGCCTCAGGCTGTTAGTTTAGTAGGCCGCTAAGATCAGGGATCGAGGCACTGATGTTAATAAGCCATGTTTTTATTTTATTTATATGAACTTATCTTTTAGTTTAATGTCCTGTTGGACGAGTGAAGCATGAGCAATTTTTAATGTTTTAGGAGAGACAGAGTTTGGTTTAAAATGGTATTTCATGAAGTTCATCCACCCTAGTGTGATACTGACTTCTACTGAGGAGGGTCACTTCCAGGCGTCTTATTAGGCTAGTGACTGTGAGAAGCTCTTTTCTTCGGGATGTCAAACCAGGGTTCTTAAGAATTTTATTCTACTTCACCTCCATTCTCAAGCATGGGGGCAAGTTAAACAGGCACATGGTCATATCCAGGCAGGTAAGAGTTTCAGTTGACTCATTTCTTAGTTAATTTACAAATGGGGATTTGCCAGCACCTATTTTTATTTCCTCCTCCAACAGTTCTCTGTCCTACACACTTTCGTGAAAGCACTCAAAAAGTGTTTTTGTCTGTCTTTCCCAAGTTGAGAAATGACTTTATTTAACATCTACATCATTCAGGTTTTATCTTAGTGTGCCATTAGCTGATGGAATACAAATTGAAAGTCTAAAGATGGGTTAAGAATATTACTAAAAATATTCAGCTCATCTGACACACAATTGTGTAACATTTACTCATGGAGTTGCTTGTTATGTGTCTCATGTTACCTCTAAATCTGAATCGTCCAGAGTTGTGAAATTATGGTTTTAACATCTCCATCATTTCAGTTTTTAGTGAGTCATTAGGTCATGGAATACAAACTGACAGTCCAAAGACTTTGGTTAAGTACAAAGTTGTGTTAGTATTATTTATCATATTTTCCAGGTGTTACAATAATTGGGACACATTATTAATCCTCCAGAGTCCCCCCAATTAATCCTCCAGAGTCCCCAAGTCCTCCAACTAATGGAAGGCTAATGGAAAAAGTAATTTTCAAATATTATTTAATATTATTTTACAGTAATAAATACCATTCATAATTATTGATGGTTGCAGAAGTTAATCTACAAACAAATGTCTTTGTATTTAAAAATATAAATCCTTTTACTGTCAATAAAAGTATCATTATCTCTATGGTTATACAGAGAAGGCAACATTCTCTAATACATTCAGCAAAGACAATTTTCAAACCAAATACCAAAAATACAACAGGCTGTATATGATAACAATATGTATATGTTTCTCTTACATTCTGTGTAAAAGCATACAATATACAGTCAGGATTTTATTTACAGTATATATGGAATTCTGGGAAATAAACCTAACACATCCCAATAATAAAGGAATCACAGTTACCCCAAAATCAGACCAATTAGACTTAAAGGTGATTTTAAACAAAAACCTGACATTAAAACATTTCGGCATTAACAATTAAGCTGTGTATAAAGCGTCTTTGAGAGCTTCCCAGAATCTGGATCTTTCTTCCTCCTCCTCTGGCCATTCCAGATAGGTCTTTGAGTTCATGACCTTGCGCAACTTGCAGAAGCGTTTGGGAATGGACGACTTGGGAATAGGCTCGAGGAGGATCAGTATTCCTGCGTCGGACAGTCGGAAGTGGGAGTACTCCAGCTCCAAGCGGCACCAGTCGCTCTGCACAAAGTGCTGGGACACAATGAAGAGGATCCTCTGGCTTTGTTCCATGGCTGCCATGATACTGTCCGTGATCCAGCCTCCGGGTAGCAGGTCGCGTTTGTGCAGGCAGAGCCGGAATGGCGTCTGGGTACCCTCTAGTTCAGGCACCAGCATCTCCTCCACCCATTCTGCGTCTCTCTCACTGTAGGACACGAAGGCGTCGTAGAACACCTGGTCTCTTCGGACCACGGGCCTCCGCTTGGCTTGCAGCCACGCCCACGTCATCTTCAGGTACCACAGGACATGAAACTTGTGACACGTCACCATGGCGACAACAACCAGCAGAACTACAAACACACACAAGGTGGAGAAGGCCAAAGCTGCATGGCACTCAAATATAGAAAGCTTGGCTTTGGTAACCTTTGTCCCTCTCAATGCGAATGGGGAGCTGCAGATGTAGGCCTGCCTCCTGTCTTTTAGACTGACTAAATGGCTGAGCTCATGGTTGAAGAAGTTCACAAATTCACAAGAGCAGACATAGGTGTCTGTACTGGCCTCCAAGACCCTCAGGTCACTATACTCACTTATCTGCTTGCGACTGAAGGATATAAAAGGGTTTTCCTTGATGTACAGAGCCTCCAAGTGTGCAAAGAACCTTCCATTCGGTAGAGTCTTGAGTCGGTTACCTATTAGATATAGCTCTGTCAAGTCTGGCATGTTTTGGTCAAAGACCATTAGGTCGTTATGGCTCAAGTCCAGGATGTGTAGAGTCTGAGGGAGACAGGACGTCACTTTTTGTAACTGACATGTGGAGAGGTTAAGGAAGCGGAGGGTCTGGGGCCATGAACAGTCCTGGGGCATAGTGTGGAAGACATTCAGGCTGGCGTCTATGGCAACCAGTCTCTGCATCCTCTTGAAGAGGTTGCCCAGCGTGTCAAATGACTTCAAATGATTCTGGCTGACATTGAATGCAACAAGATTGGGCAAACTTCCTAAACGTTTTAAATAACAAAAGGCCTCTGGTAGCGTAAGATCACTAAACTGGTTTTTAGTAATATCTAAGTATTCAAGATGGATAAAAAGATATGACTCAATGCATGGCATTGCATAAAAATTGCTATCGATTAAAGTTAGTCTCTTTAAACCAGCTGCAAGTCTTAGCACAGCAGGGCAAAAAAAATTTCCACATATGAATGCTGGAAACATATAAAATTTTTCCAGTTTTACATTTTTAAGGTAAATCTCAGAAACATGATGAAGTACTGGAAATTCCACATATAAAGTTGGATCTCCATTAAAGTTTGAATTCTCTAGTCCAATGAATGTCAGTGCTGACATGTTTGTCATAGAAATCAAATCGGTTATTGTGTCTATGTTGCAGCTTAGATTTCTCAAGAGGATGCTCTTTAGACCGTTCTGAAAGAGAACCTGAAAAGGCAGGAGATTCCACCTGTTGATTCTTAAATCTGACAAGATCATTTTGGTTTCAGGGTGCAAAAGATCTCTCAGGATATCTGTTGTAAGGCTTGAATTTTTCAGAAACGGACCAGCGATACTAACAGTGACTTCATCAATTAAGTTGATTTTTCTGAAGCTACCAGGCTGGTAGTTTCTCAAATTGCTGCCGTAAAACACAAAGCTTTCAAGATGGCTGGGTCCAATGAAGTTGTCACTAGAAACTGAGTCCAGAAATTGGTTACCAACCATTAGAATACTAAGCTGCGGCATGGAGCGAAAGAGAGGCCTTTCCCCAAATGTTTTATACTTATTTCCCAGCAGATTTAGATGTTTCAGGGAGGAAAGACTCTTAAACCACATCTCCGACAAATGAATTAATTGATTATCTGACAAGTCCAACACTTTTAATCTGCTGAGAGTAGAGAAACCATCTTTTGCAATGGAAGATATCACATTCCTTCTCAGAATGAGCACTTCCAGACTACTGTAAATAGAGAAATCGTTGTGCCCTATAGACTCGATAACATTGAAGGAGAGGTCCAGGCTTCTGACTGATGCGGAAATGGCAGGGACTTCTTGTAGATTCGAGGAGGAGCAGTCACATGCAAAGTTTTCATCGCATTGATCACATTTTGATCTTGGCTGAGGGGAACCGTACACACCCCAAGTGATTGTCAGGAGAGAGATAATGAGGAACATTTTTCTGATTGATCTGAAAAGAAAGTCACAATGTCTTAGAGACTCTCTTAAAGGTTTTATTTTACACACAATTTACACACTAAAATATAAAATGTAACACAATTAGAAAAACTTTCAAGGAGCTAAATGCATGTGCAGATAAGCACGAAATTAAACACAATTTCTACATCATGCTTCTATATCATGCTATCTACAGTGAACACTACACACTTTCTCACAGTTTAGCCTACATGCATAACTAGAAAAACAGTCATCACTTTCATTTCATTAGCATAACAATAGCATAACAATATATGTATGGATGAGGAAAAAGTTGTGTGTTGTGTGTTGTATGTTGTTATAAAGTACAGTAAAAAAAGTCCAGAATTTCTGTTTTTTTTTTTAAAACAAATGAGTGTTTTGTGTTGATTACAGTAATGTGTAACTGCCTGCAAAAGTGTCAGCTATTGTGTTGTAGACTGTGTTGTAAGTTGTAACTGTGTGGCATTTATAAATATACATAGGGTTTTGATTTAAGTCAAACATTTTGCAAAAAAATACATAATTAAGAGTAGGCCTAATGCAAATTAAGCATGATGAATAACATTATGGGTAGGACAGTTCTACGAACACGGACATTGGTCATTTGTGTCTTCCTTTTCTAGGAACGTTCACTGTTTAATCTCAGATTTATATTGAATATATGGTAACACTTTATTTGAAGGGGTCTACATAAGGGTGACATAAGTGTGTTATAAACATGACATGACACTTATCATGACCATTAATGACCCTTCATTCATGTTCATGACTGTTGTCATTAAGTGTCATTCGGTTTTTGAAATGCAGACTGGGATGTAGACTTTACAAAAACCGAATGACACTTAATGACAGCAGTCTTAAACATGAATGAAGTGTCGTTAATGTTTATGATATATGTCATGTCATGTTTGTGACAGGCTCATGTCACCCTTATGTAGACCCCTTCAAATAAAGTGTTACCGAATATAGAGACATACCTTGTCAGTCTGGATCATCTGCACTCATCATATATCTCCTATACAATCCTACCCTCTAAAAATAGCTATTAAGAACCCAGAACTTCTCTTAAAGAGAAAGAGTATTGCCTTAAATACAGTGGAAACATCAAATAAAGTTAACACACAGCTAGGGAAGCAATCAGTCACCTGAATATTAAACGTTTACTTCTACATAAAGGGCATGTGAAATCAGGTAATCTATACATGATGTTTTCTGCAAATGCTTTAGTAACTATATAGCAGCAGCTTACAATGAGAATATATAAAATATTTCCAGCAGTTTAAAAATGTCTTTGTGTAGCTTATTTTCTGGAGAACCTCTTTTAGCCCATGGCTCGTCCTCAAAGGGAAGTAAAAAACGGACTCTTTGCAGTGCCTTATCATATTCAAATGTCTGCTTTTTTTGGCTGATTAAGTTCCTCATTAAGAGTTGCCCACTTCCCATCACATGCCTATGATTACAGTATATTACATGAATACACCTTCAACAGCATGGCTGTTGATTTTAATTGACTTGTCATGGCATCATATTGGCCTAACAAAAAAAAAACAACAAAAAGTTCCAGTTCAGTGTACTGATTATTTGTAATTATTAAAAATATTTAATAATGATTTAATAAATATTTAACTATTATAATTATTTTTTTGTTTCTGTTACTAACCTTGAATTTCCCCCTTGGGGATCAATAAAGTATCTATCTATCTATCTATCTATCTATCTAACCTATTTAAAGGGTTTGGTTGCCCTGAGCTAGACACCACAGAAACTGATAATATAATTTAATAAATAGTTAATAATTATATTTTTTTGTTTCTGTTATTAACTAATTTAAAGGTTTTGGTTCCCCTGATCGAGACACCAGGGGAGAGGAACTTATAGAACGGGATGAATGCTATCGTGACAAGATAAAGCCCAAGAAGGGGAAGTAGTCAAAGCTCTGGCTGGGGTTTAGGGTTGCTCTGACCAGAAAATGAAAATCCCTACACCAAAAAAAGAATCTTATGAACACACTACATTATTTGTCATGTCTTAGGGTTCATATTTTCATGTAATTCTTATTTCATCAGTGCAATGTTAGCAACAAGTCAATTACAGAAGCTCACACAAGTTTGTATAACCTCCAATAACAGAACTTCATTAATCATTAATCTGTGACTTAATGTTGTTGTTTACCTTGTGGATAATTCTAAATTGTGTGTTTTGCATCCACTTGGATGCACTTGAGGCTCCCTTCTAAGCAAACTTTATTAGTCATCCGTTTGTTCACTTTGAGGTCGTTGCAAAAAAAAAAAAAAAATTCTGTCAGTCAGCCTTGTTAGGCCAGATAAGTCTTAGCACCGCAGGACGGTGTTGAGTAGAGAAACCTTTTGCGACTAAAGACATCATGCGCATCAGAACTTAAAGATTACAGTAATCAAAAGTCCCCCTACCCAGTAGAACTCATGTCACTCAAGTAGAGTGAAGCATTTAAAAGTGTCAAAAGCGTAATAAAAACTAAGTCCCTGTTTTTCCATGTCAGATCTGAAAATGCAAATGATGTATGATTGAATTTAGATAAAAGACAATATTCATACCTAAATTAGTAACATTCATAACTAAAGTCCCTTACAAAACCTCATCCTGTATGTAAATATTCAATATATTAAACTACCGGTATTCTTAACCACACTGTGGCCCAAGTTTGCCAAGCCAAAAGCCATGTTTACAATAATGTGGAATGTTTAATGAATATAATAAACTTGAAAGAGCTACATGTTATTTGGTTAGGACTGAGAAAATGTGGCTGTTTTTTCATATTATTTTTCCTGCATGTGGCTTGAATGAGAATGTCATATTTACCTTATAGCTTTGAGATGATCCATGGCATTCTCAGTATAGCATCTTCCTAAGCGTTTTGCCTGTTTGATTTCCCATGGCTTGTGAATGAAGTTCACTTAAAGCATCAAAAGAGGAACAGATTCACATTGGTGCTGTTTGTCCTCTCAATAACTCTCCCCGTTAGATTTGCATAGCTACAATACCGCCCAACTGCAAACAGTAGATGCATAAACGCAAGACTGAGTACAATGCTTTTCATGACCTTGTAATGATAAGCAAGGAGAGGAAATCAGAGGCAGAAAAATCAAGTACAAAACTTTTTTTTTATTGTTTTTGATCAAAACTGCAAAACATCTAGAAAAATATACAACATATGTTTAACTTCTCACAACATTGGATGTTTGAGAAAAATAAGGTAACCGAAAAGAACAAACAAACAAAGAAAAAGGATATTCACATTTTTTCCCCATTATTGATAAAAGCACATTCGTCATCTTTGTCGTGATCGCAGGGTTTTTGGCGTCCCGTCGGTTCTTCGTCCGTTGGCGTCAAATGTCACCGCAGTAACCCGAGTCATTAGACAGCTGCGAGTTGGAGCTGCGGCTGGACGAGGAGCTCCAAATGTCCAGGTTCATGTGGGGGCCGAAGGGGTTGAAGTGGGTGTACTGCTTGGGTGGGCAGCTGCCGCCGGGCTCCCTGCTGAAGGAGGCGTGAGGGGAGACGGGCGCCGAGCGCTCCTGGTGCTGCTGCTGCTGCTGGAAGTGGCTCTGGTACGGCTCGCTCTGGGGGGTCCAGATGGAACCAAACAGACTGGACATGGGGGAGAGACTACGCGTGCCGGGGAAGTATGGCTGTGAGAGAGAGAAAGAGAGCGGGAGAGGGAGAGAGAATCACAAAAGAAAGATGGAGAGAAAAAAGGAAGAAAGATAGAAATGAAAAGATAAATAAATAAAGGGAGAGAGGAGGAGAGAAAGTGGTGTTACACAATAGCAGTTGCAAGGAAGATACAGTCTGTTACAGGAAACATCTGTTTTCTCATCATACTCTGGAAATAGAAGTGATTAGCGAGGCATTAGGAACAGTCATGCATGAAAAGAACCCAAAAAGTCCCACTAGTGGCACTTATAATCTTACACAATAAACACAATGACATGACGGTAAACAACAACAATAACAAAGAAGAAGCTGACAATAAACAACAATAAAACAATAAAAAGATAAGTATAATATGATACAGAGCCCACCTCCTAGAAGTCGGGTAGTACAGTATCTTGGCCAGACTAAGCTCCTACAAGCTTTATAGTCGCGGAAGCCAGGCTAGTATTGAACTTCTGTCCACCCAAAATCAACCACTGGTGCCACTGACAGGCGCACAGACACACACACACACACACACACACTCCCAGCCCTTCCACCTTTAATGCAACGCTGTGCAGGCCTCACCTTGCCACCGACACAACCAGACAGGTCCCAAGAGGAGGTCGTCTCCTGTGCTCCGTCTTCCCCCCAGGCAGGCTGCTGGCTGAAGGGCACTGATTGGGTGTCACGGCATGGGAAAGTGCTCTTGAAGGGGACACCCCCTGGGTGGGCAAACACATCCAAGTCAGTACAGGATAGTGTACCCCTGTCCTGAGGGGGGCATTGAATGATTGATTGATTGAATGAGAGAGTTGAATGAATGAATGAATGAATGAATGAATGAATAAATAAATGAATTAATAAATGAATAAATGAATCGTTGAAATGAATGAATGAATGAATGAATGAAAGAAAGAGTTGAATGAATGAATAAATGAATGAATGAATTAATGAATCGTTGAAATAAATGAATGAATGAATGAATGAATGAATGAACTAATGAACGAGTATTCCCACTTACCTGCAGCCATGTAGTTGCTCTGGCTGTTGCATGGATAAGTGCTGTTGCATTGATTGCCATTCCATGGAAAACTGGGAAAACACAGAATATTTTGTGTCAAGGCCAAGGCCAAAGATTTTTTTTTTGTCACATACTTTTTTTTACGGTGTACAAAATGTAGTCAAATTATGGATGTTGCCTTTCTATTGTAATAAAAAACAGAGACGGGCATAGAATGAGGCAATAATGTGTGTGTGTGTGTGTGGTGCATACATATGTGGATGGCTATGGCTATAAAGGTGTGGAGAAAGGCAACAGCTATGCCATTAGCACTATTCCTAAACATTAACAAAGAGCTCCCAAGAGAAACAGGGACAAGAAAAACAGGAAGAAACCTTGGGCAGAACCACGAGTCAAGGGGTCAACCTAACGTTATGGAAAAAGAAGTGAAGTCTCTAATGTACATAGCAGGATTGGCCAGCTTACAGCATGTATGTGGATGGGAGGGCACACTGCTGTTGATGTAGGGA
>JAGFZM010000317.1:504447-531371 GCA_017657215.1 Limnothrissa miodon | reverse complement strand
GGGCACACTGCTGTTGATGTAGGGAAAATGGCTTCCTGGTGATGCATATGTGGGTGTGAGGGGCATACTAGCAGTGGTTTAAGTCACTGTCATCTGCTGTATGAAGAATAGATTAAAGAGTTCTGGGAGAGGAACACAATGTATACTGTAGACAAAAATGTGGATTGATACTCAGATAGATATTTTAGATTTAGATTATTTTTATTATTTATAAACAAACTAAATATTAACGAAAGCGCACACTTGAATTTCCCCCTTGGGGATCAATAAAGTATCTATCTATCTATCTATCTATCTATCACACACACACACACACACAAAAGGGAGCTTACCCATTGTAGGGACAGGTGGCTGGGCTCTGAGGTACGAAAGGCAACGACTCGGGCACGGTGTACCTGAAGTCATTGGTCAAAGGTGCAGAGGGGGGTGTCCAGGTGTCCTCAGGTACATATGAACTGGGCATGTCTGAGGACGCAACAAGGAAAGGGCACAGAGGGGCTTATTGTTACTACACTTCTATGCCTGACACAGTGCTGGAACTTGATGGAACAAGATTGGCAGCCCAACAACCAATCACTGCATTGCTTCTAACATGAGCACAAGCCCTCCTCCCTCCCCTGCACTGACCCCTGCCAATACAGGCAACAACTACAGAGCTGGTTACAGAGAATAGTAACTCACTGCAGTGACTCTAACATTAGATATGGTTCACTTACTTTAGACGGATCAGGAACTTACTGATCAGTCACCTACCAACGTCAAATTCTTTGTATATGCAAATATATTATGCTAAAAAAATGCTAGTTATGAATGCAACTGTTGCTATATAGATACCAGATGACCACCCAAGGCGGCATAACCTCTATTGTAGTCTATCTATTGATTCTACCGAGAGACACACAGACATGCTCTGATGTCAATCACTGACGGCGGCGGGACAGTCTTACCCATGTTCCTGTCCACTCCGGCCGCCACGTCAGCGAAGCTGGGTGGAAAACTAGGCACGGGAGCAGGGTCGGGGCTTTGGCACTCGTCCTTCCGGTACAGACAGTTTACGCTGACACACAAACATGGAGGTCAGAATTAGGTCAATTGAGGCCAACAGCACACCAGGCCAGTGGCCACAACTACTACAGGTCAGGATCCAAAGTAGGAGAGGTTTTGAAAGCAGCTAGTTTGAGCTCCATGCCAATGAAATTAGCATGCGTACTCTAAATGTATTAAGTAACTGCTTATCAAACAAATAGAGGAAAAAGAGTGCAATCTATTTACTGGCATCACCACATCTTATACAGTAGCAAGACCTAGAGGAGTATTTCAGTAAGAGTATAAGAAAATGATCTGATTTTAGCCTGCGGTCTCACCTGGGGTTGATACTCTGATGGCTTTCTCGATCTGAATTAAGGCCGTTTGGCATGTTGTCTCCTAGAGAAAAGCAGGGACAACGACAGAAAATAAAAAAAAAAGGAAATGAAGTCAACAGTGAAGGGACTCGTTCGTTTAAAAGCAGTAAACGCTGTTGAAAACCACTTTCTCAAAGTGTTTATATGTGACTAGCTTTGTCAGTGTTCAGTGTGCATGTTGAATCAGCCACAGAGGTGCGGACACACCCAAATTTTTGTGTAAATTTGTGACGACACGCCCCAAGGGGTTCGGTGAATGTGCACATGAAACTGGTGGGGTTCGAAACCTCCAACAAGGTTAATAACCACTGGTCTATGGTCTAGCCAGACATCAGTCAAAGGTCTAGACATCACTTCCTCTGCCATAGCACCACTGTGTCACACGCGCTGCTGTGCGTACTCACGTTTGCGTGCGGGGTTGGCGCAGTGTGTCCGTGTGCTGGCCTCTCTCTCCCCCTCCATGCTACTGGTGCTGCTCCAGCTCCCCCAGCTTCCCCGGCTGGCTCGCACGCTACCCGACGAGCTGCCCGATGAGCTGTCCGATCCTGACTCCCACTGCGGACGACGCTCCGGGCACTTCCTCCTGGGACGGGCCAGGCTCACACCTGCCGCAACACACACACACATACAGTATTTAAATTCAGCTCTACTGAATGAGGGTGACACGTTTAGGAGGATGCACCTAGAAACTAAAACTATTCATTTGTATGTAGAGTATGTTAGACTTACTGCACAATACTGTACTGTATGTAATGTATGTTAGACTTACTGCACAAGGTTTAACCGCTAGGACAAGACTTTTAGGGCCTTAAATTCATTTTTATTTCAGACTTTAAGATCATGCAGAAAGTGGGGCCAGCGCATTTGGAGCAAAAGATGATTTTAATCTAAATAAAATAATTTTCCCTGATTCTTAAAACTAGGGCAGTGCCTGTACAAACCATGCTTTCAATGCCCAGTTACATATGTGCAGGTAGTTCATTATTGAATCTGTGATGGTGGGCTAATGATTCCGGCCCATTTTAAAAACAGTGTAAATGAAGTTATTGACTATTGAAATTGTGAAGGATTGCAGCCAAAAGGGATGTTTTGCGTTGCAATGCACTGCTTAGTCTGTAAAGAACACTTTCACATATCGCATCACAAGCTGACCACAACAGGAAAAGGGTCAATCAGAGAGGAAACGAAAGTAGCGACTAACAGTGCAGCGCAACTGAGAGTGACCGCGGACGCACCGTTCTGTTTGAAGGGGTTGTCCAGACTGGGGGCTGCCCTGGGCGCGTCTGCTTTCACGCTGGTACAGTGGTTGCGTGCCCTCGGGAGGGAGCGGGGGTCTCGGTGCTCTGGTTCCCTCGCCCTCTGCACGCGCACCGTCACACTCGCTTCCGGAACCCTGGGAATATACAAAAGTATGACATCGTCATGGAAACAAAAACAGTTGGTTTAAAAATTCTGGTCCAAAGCTTCATTTGTGTCCCATCGTCCCCCTTGAATTGACCTTTGGCTAAGCCCTGCCCGCCTTAGTTACTGTTGCTACGTCTGACAAACAAATGAACTTCTGGGCTCTCCACACACGATGGCTTATGGTGTAACAGCTCTTTCTGACGAACTTTTATCAAAATTTCATAAGGCAGCAAATAACGTGTCAATCAGAACTAAGCAAAAAGGGTTGCAATATGCCTATGAAGGTTATATACACGACATCCAGGTTAAACGGAATCAACAAGTCATTCAAATACAGGCCAAATCTTACCAATCTCAAGCAAAAACGGAACCACCACATGGACTGCTCATCAAGACTGACAATACCAAGGAGCAACACTGTTCATGTATAGCTGGGTATGTCTCTAATCACATTTATCATCGTTATTACAAGCAAATGTTACAAGCGACGTTTGGCGTTGTGTTTATTAGCAGTGTGTGCTAGCGTATCAACAAGTATCGGTATGCTAGGTAACGTCCACACAGCTTAATCCATACACAACACTTCTCAGGATTGGAGTTTGGATTTGGGAAAGGGGAAAAAATGGACACCCCCCTCCAAACACGTATCAGTATTACAAAATTCCCCAGGCGCAGCGTTTACCCATATTTGTGATCAAACTGTAAGGGTAACAGCCTGCCAAGCCTGAAAATATGGGACGCCTGCGTTAAAATGAATGGAGCACTATCAAAAACTGTCGGACCTCTGTTGATGCTCGTTCTGGGCTGCGCTGTGGAAGGGCAATGAACATTCTAGGGCGGGGCTTAGCAAAAAAGGTCAATTGATCTGGAAAGTTTTTTTTCAAAATGCTAAAACCTGCCTCATTTTAATCTTTGGCTACAAGTTCATTTAGAATGGCTGTCTTTGTCTAGTTGAGGTTATAATAGTTTAATGCCATCATTTGCAGTCATACAAGGTTATACCTTTTAAGGGTGCAACATCCCACATCTGACACTAGTGACTGTGTGAATGTGCTGGATAAGTACTGTGCACTCGTGAGTATACTCACAAGAACAGTATACTCACAGGGTACAGTAGACAAGTACACTCACCCAGTGGTGCCGTCGGACGCTTTCCTGCGACCCTTCCCCGACTCCCTGTTCCCCCTCTTGATGTTGCCGACCGGGGTGCTCATGTCGTTCTTCTCCGGCTTCTTACGCTGGCTGCCATAGTTATCTCTGACCTAAGAGATGCAGACACACAGACAGTTGGCGATTTGTTATTACAATATTACAAATTGGCTTTTTACAGAGAGTTGCTTGTTCAATTCAACCATCCCATTTAATTTTCGCATGTATGAGAAGAGCTAAGTCAATTCTCAAAGTAAAGCTTACTGTACTGGACGTGTGCGCAGGTTGTGCATGGCAGTTAACGAAGGTACAGTAACAAACTTCTAAAATGTGTAGCTTAATCAGTGAATACTTTGCTAAACTACTTTGCTATTATTGGCGGCCCATTACATTATTGGTTATCACTATGACTTTATAAGCTAACAAGTACTGTATTCAAAAATGTAGGCCTGCATAAAGTCATGAGCCTGTCCCCATGGAGACAGAGAAGAATGGCAGGAAATTTCAGCCTGAGCTTAGATCGGACCGAGTCCAGTTCAGCAGAGAATCTAACTATACCTCCTACTAAGCTAAGGTAGCAAACAATAGACACACGATACTGTCAAAATAGATTGTAAAATATAAGCAAAAGTTCATCAAGTTCAACCTTTTTTCCACCACCCTCCATCTCCTGCTCTGCTCAGGGTACACTCAAAACTAAAAACAAGACAGTGGCAGCATGTAGGTCTAGAAATAGCCCAGGGCTAGAAGGGGATAGAAGTACTGCATCTGCAGTGCAGCATACTGACTGAATTGTTATGCCCCTGTGAAAGATCTTGTGTGAATCTTGTAGGCAAGGTAGCGCACCCTCCAGAAAAAGTTTGACAAATTGATTTATTACAATATAACAAAAACTACTTGCAAAACTCCTGAACTACAAACTTTTTCTTCAGGGTTCAAAGTTCATAGCTTATTGTTCTCTCGTCTAAGAAAAAAAAAGGTTGTGTTATTTTTAATATATGTTTTTTTGTTTACCTCCACCTCAATGTTGTCCCTTTTAGCCACCTCCCTCTTAGCGGCGCTCTCCTTCCCTGGTGCCCCGTCTGTGAGTGTGCTGGCTGTGAACACTGGTGCGGGGCGTGGGCTTGGGTTCTGGGGGAAGACCAGCTGCGTTTCCATGGGAAACATAAGCGGCTCTTTCTCTCGGGGCTCCTTGAGCGGCGGCCTCTTCTCGGCCGGGCCCGACCGCTCGTCCAGCACGTCGTGGCTGATGAGGATGCTGTTGTTGTTGTGGGAGTCCATGATCTGCTCCGACGGCTGCTCGTTGGGACGCTCCTCGTCCGCGGGGAGGTTGGGAGACACTGGCCGAGGAGTCGGGGACGGGGATGGAGACGGGGAGGGAGGAGCAACAACCGAGGCGGTGACGGCCGAGGCGGCGTTCAAGGTGGTGCTTGCGCTCGCTTTGTGCTTCCCGTAGAGGACGGACACTTTGTGTTTCCTCTGGGGCTGAGCGGGGCCGCTGGAGCTCTTCTTAGAGGAGCTCTGGCTCCTGCTGGGTCCGCTGGCAACGGCTGGAGACCCTCGACCCTTCCCTTTGTCAGACGCCTGGCACGGGTCCGTGTACGATTTACAGCTCCCTTTCATTTTACTGGTGGACAGGAAGGAGAAGCATTCAAAATGTATAAAGTACTTAAACTGACTTCTGCCTACAGTATATAACTTGTTATGTGATATGTTTGTTCTTCGTTCCTGTTGCTGTTGTGTAGCGCTAGGAGACATGACTTTTGCATTATGCGCTGTATAAATAAAATTGAACTGAATTAACTGTATATCAATTGGATTTTATGTTGTATATATTGTATCTGTATATTTACAACTAAATGAACATGAATAACTGTTACCTTTATATCATGTTTCCTGTTTGACAGCAGACTTACCAGACACCGTTGGAGGAGATGTTGTTGACGACACCATTCTCTCGTGAGTGGGAGTTGTGGTTGCTTCTGTGGCTCGAGGACGAGAACTCAGTTAAAATATACTGGGCCTGATGGAACGCCATCAGACACACGCCGGCCAGGGAGAAGCTGGGGAGAGAAATGATAAAAGGAGCACAAAAAAGGAGGGAGAGAAGTCAGTGAAGATGGATTGCAAGTCCTCACAAATGGCAACATGTCTCAGCAGAGCCAAGCTACTGACTTGGGTCAGAGACAAAGAGCTAAGACAGACAGAAAGACAGAGAGACAGAGACACAGAGAGAGACAGACAGACAGACAGACAGATGACCTAAGACAGAGACAGAAACACGGAGACATAAAGAAAGAGACGTACTGTAAAAAAAGAGTGAGAGAGACAGACACAGAAAAAAACATGGAGACAGACAGACAGACAGACAGACAGGTAGCTGTGTGAGGCAGATGTGGGTGCTCACCAGGTGAAGACGAGGGTGATGACCCAGAAGGACTCCTCCCAGCTGGGCCCGGGCACCACCTGAGCACAGAGGGGCAGCATGTGGTGTGGCAGTGTGACGTTGAGTGTGAAGGGGAACAGGGCGCCGCGCGCCGTCACCAGAGTCAGATCCCTGATCACCCACGACGACGTGAAGTCAGGAGTGAACCTGCACGAACATGAGCACACACACAAAGGAGGAATGATCGAAAAGTCAAGAGTGAACCTGCACATACACACAAAAAAAAGTTTTCTTTTTTTTTGCCCACACACACACAGAGACAAAGATTGCGCATACGTACGCTATGGTGATCTCTGAGGAGGAGTTGTAGTCCAGAGTGAAGGATCTACACTGGAGGACCTCAAACCCGAAGCCCTGGCATTTATAGCCATTAATGTTCATGGACATGACGGTCAGAGGCAGCTCGCCTGCGTTCTCCACCTTAAAGCTCTTGCGGATGGCAAACAAGGGCTTGTTCGAGCGCACACCTGCAACAAACACAGAAGCATTACAGTTATTGCATGTCAAAGATTAAACCATAATTGTACCCCACTGCCCAGGACTTCTGACAATCTATTGTTTGACTTTATTGTGGGACTATTTTGAAGCTAAATTAACAGCATGAATTTTATGATGTGGAACTATATCCTGGGATTATAATGATGCTATGGTGCATATTAAATTGAAATTAAATTGAATAAACAACAATAGGAGAGTTTTACTTGTCATGTTAAAGTATATAAGTACAATATATTATCAAATACTAATTATAGACTAATAAAACTGTTCCCAGTTGCCCTAGATGTTCCCAGTTCCAATAATAGGAGAGTTTCACTTGTCATATCAGAGTATGTATTATAAAATATACCAATAAAACTGTTCCCAGTTGTCCCAGATGTTCCCAGTCACAATAATAGGAGAGTTTCACTTGTCATATCAGAGTATGTATGATAAAATACACCAATAAAACTGTTCCCAGTTCCCAGTCCCAGGCTGGCGGGTCCTTACCGTCTCTGCACTCCATGAGTGTGGACTGGGGGACGTTAAAACGCAGCGAGGCCCCGGGGCCCGGCAGCTTCCCACCCACACGCAGCAGCTCTTTGGCCCCGAGGCCCTTCACAGTCACCATGTCAAAGACAGTGAGGTTGTTCCTGTGGAATACAAACACACCTTCAATTAACTCGCTTAAGGACTCGGTCTTTGACAGAGTGTGCTTCAATGACCATTGGTGTGTGTGTGTGTGTGTCCCACCTTATGAGCAGCAGGAATGTGACGGGCTTGTGTTCAGTGTGTGTGTGTGTGTGTGTGTGTGTGTGTGTGTGAGTGTGTGTGTGTGCGCCCTACCTGATGAGCAGCAGGGATGTGACAGGCTTGTGTTCGGCGGGGGTGTAGACCACGGCCACGGTGCGACTCTCCCAGGGCTGCAGCACCAGCCGCAGGCCTCCGTCTGGGCCTGCCTGCACTCCCTCACCGGCCTGGCAGGGGGCGCCAGAGCAGACAGATGCACACTCAACACACACACATGGACTGGACAGGTTTGCAGCTCTCATGGGGATTTCACAATTGATCAAAACATTACACCATCTGTCCTTCTAATAATCTCTCTCTCTGTCACACACACACACAGCAGAGGATTCCCACTGCTCTGCACGTACCTTGGAGTCAGCGGGCAGCACGCAGAACTCTGTGGTGGAGATGTTTACTGACAGAGGGCTGATGTTAAACCTGAGCAGACAAAAGAGACAAACGAAAATCATGACATATAAAGTACGCAGCAACGGCCTCCCACTAAAGCAGACAGCAGTGCAGTGAGTGCACAGCTCCATACAATAGTATATGCAGTGCAATAGTGCGAACTAGGAGGGGCGCTACAATACACCAACAGTGCAATTTCAATTTCACTGTGTAAGGATTAATATCAATTAAGATACTTTTTAAAAATATGTGTTATTTAAAAGTGAGCTTCTTTAAAACGACTTTCTGTTGACCAATAATAGCAAGATATTGCAGGAGTCCAAGTAAAGCAAACCTGGGCATCTAGGCCAAATAACTCCTGTCAAGTTACCTGCCATCACCACGGAGACATTTCATCTAACGTGGGTGTTTGCTAAATTAGGCCGTATGACATGAAAGTCACATGGAGCAGTGGGTTCAACCAATCACCCGGCGATGTTTACCCTCTCTGTGCTGTCTCAGACTTGTGTTAATCTATCTAGCATTTAGCCATCCAATTCAATTTGGTATTCAGAAAGCCAAGAGTAAACGTGGTCTGAAAAACACGTTGATACTGATGAGACTAACTGATAATATCAGAGGGAAACGACTGAAGTCAATTGAAGCATATCATTCTCAGTTTGTTTCAATCCGGTTTATATCAGAGAGATACAATTACAGCTAATTGAAGCATCGAATACTTGGTTCTTCTCAGTTTTGGTTTCTGATTCCCACCACTCAGACTAATGGTGTCTGATGAAGTCGTGACAGCAGTACCATTTAGTGAGCAGATCCAGGGCCTCCAAAGGGGCAGGGTAGGAGGAGAGGGCCCGGATCTCCACGGCAACAGCAGAACCAGAGGGATTCTTCAGAGTCAAGCTCTTCACCTGAGACAGAGATGTCACTGAATCAGTAAACCCTTCCAACATAACAGATTTACTTATGCTGAAGAAGTGACAAAGATTACTTTACGGTTTAATAAAGGACAACAGGCATTATAACATTTTTATTTTATACACTACAGTGGGGCTCACCTTGTTCTCATTGACAGGCGTGGGTCCAAAGTCCAGCGGAGTGCTGCTCACCACAGGTAGCCTGGGCCATCTTGAGAGACAAAGAAAATAATGAGTATTATTTAAAGTCTGCATTTGCAGTTCCATGTTTGTACTTGTGTAGTTAGCGCAGCATTTCTCAGATTGCAATAGCAAAGAACTCATTCTAATAGAGATCAGCTCCTTATTTTGCCTTTCATATTGGGCATTTTTAATCATGAATAATTACAAAATCACAGCAAAAAAACACTTCTTCAAACATGTGTTTTATTTGTAGTCAAAACACATTTCTGTGTGAAATATTAGCCCTAACATCCCAGCAGAACACCACACTTTATATACAGCATGACAATGATTTATGCTCATGACAGTTACAATAAGAGTCATCCTGTCTATGATGACAGTTTTACTATGGAGCAGGTTTTAATAGGCCTAGGTCTACTGCCAATTATCTTCTAAAATAATGATACAGACGTTTATTAGCCATGTGCCAAATACAATTTGGAGAAATAACAAACTCTATCCTTGCTTAACCTGTGATGGCCGCAAGCTACAGTACACCTGAGAAAGTAGTTTCAAGCGCCCCTTCCAACAGCCCCTAGGGGTAATGTGTGTTTGCTGATGCGGGTCTATTTCCTACTGCTACTGTGCACATTAGCAGTGGGTGTGGCTTTACCTGCAGGGCAGCTGGTCCTTGCGGTTCTGCCAGCGGGAGTGGATAGTGGAGGCCAAGCTGCTGTCTACGCTCCATAGGCCAGAGGCAGACTGGGGGAGGAGGGTCCGCTGCCACTCAACACGACCTGACCAATCACACGCCAGCAGAGCAGCGTCAGCATAGTTAGACTACACACACAGAGCACCAACAAAAAGACACCTCACCGCAGATATCACGGGAAAACCACAGGGAGAGAGAGAGAGAGAGAGAGAGAGAGAGAGAGAGAGAGAGAAAGAGAGAGAGAGAGAGAGAGACAGACAGATTAGGAGAGAGAAAGAGAATGAGAAATAAAGACAGAAAGAATGAAAGAGAGAGAGAGTGAGGGGAGGAGTGAGAGAGAGAATAAGAGGGAGAGATAGAGGGATCCCTACCTGCTCTGGACAGTCTGAGGGCACAGGCACGTGCACATTCTGTATTGGTCTCAAACAAGACCTCCCCCCACTGCAGAGGAAAGGAGAGACACAGGTCACAATTGTACAAAACACCTTAAACACACATACACACACAAACTGATCCACGAGAGTCGGTACCTGGGACGCTGTGGAGCGGACGTGCAGTGGCACTACCAGCGTGACACCTGCCCGGGACTGCAGGGTTACCGTGGCAACGAGGTTGACAGGCAGAGTTCTGTTGAGGAGCTGCAGGGACACCAGCCTCCAGCAGCCAGAGGGCGCTGTGACGGGCTGGCTGAAGTTCACCAGCTAAGCAGCACACACAATAACCACAGCATGATCACACACAGCCCCGCTCTACCTGACCCCATTCTTTCTAACATTTCTTCTGCCTAGCCTGATATATGATCCTCTTTTAGTTAGTCGCTTTGAATTAAAGCTACTAATCTACAGTACTGTATGCATACATAATAGTGTAAATATAAACATCAATCCATGGTCACTGGAAACCTTAGACAGGAAGTGTGTGTATGTGTGTGTGTGTGTGTGTGTGTGTGTGTGCGCGTGTAGGAGGGTGGAAGGGGAGCAGTAAAGCTGTCGGTTAAGAAAGGGGTGTGGGGCTCTTACCCTGAACAGGCCCTGGGGGATGGAGATGTTGGTGATGGTGAGAGGGAGGCCCAGTAGGTTGGTGAACCAGAGGTCAACGAGGTCAGCCCCTCTCTGCCGCTGACTCAGATGAAACAGGGCCGCCAGGTCAACACCAGACCTACACCAGCGGCAGAGAGCGAGAGAGAGAGAGAGAGAGAGAGAGAGCGCAAGACATAAGGGATGAATGGAAGAGGATAAGAAAAGATAAAAATTAGATTTTTCTTCAACTATACTCCAATAAAACTGACTGAAATATTCCACTGCTCTGAAGAGGTGACTTCCTAAGAGAGACTGGTGGAATAGAGGCTGACCTGTGACTGTGTGGAAGGCCCCTTACGGAAGCGTTGCCTAGGAGCTGCAGGCCGATCTGCCTAGAACACCTTCTGCTCTGAGCCGCAGAGGAACCTGGCAGAACGCAGGACAGGAACACAAGAGATCAGGCACACACCGGCCACTGAAGCTAGTATGATAGAGTCATCGGGTGATAATACTTGTGAGACCCACTTTTGCAGGATAGTGTTGATACGTGTGTGAAGTTTGTTGCCGAGGCCCTCAGCAGAACTTGGTTGAACTCAAGTGCACTCTCTAGTTTTGACAAGAGCTGAATGTCCTACAGAGAAAACAGAGGTGTCAGTGTCATAATTTATACAAATAGCCAAAAATAGAAACAAAAGAAAAACATGTTGTGTAAGGCAAAAACATTATGTATTACACATATGGCCACCTACCCTGACAAACAGCTTCTTTGTTCCCGAGTTCAGCATATGAACGTCTATTCTGGGAGCTAAAAAAGGGACAAGACAGCAACTCTAATGCAGCTTTAATTACAGTTCAGCGGTGGTAAAAGAGAGGTGCAAACAATCAACAGCTTTAATGTTTCCGTAAGCGGTGGGTCAGAAAAGAAATCAGCTATCATGCAGAGCACAGTTGAGCTCTCATATGTTGATACAAAAGACCACTGGAATGATTATAAAGTGACGGAATGGAACATTCTACTTCCGCTCTCTGCATAAGCGATTCACATTTGCTGCTATGGTAACATATTATGTGGCTCCATGTTTGCCAGCATTCAGTGATCTCTGGTGGGTAAGTCAACACCAGGAAATTAAAGGGGAGATGCAGTACTCTTAGTTGTCCACAGATGGCACACTCTGCTACTTAAAAGAAATTTTCCGCTTATCAACGTGTCAGAACACGTAGCACATTTTTTTTTTTTTTTACATGCCTTTGCCAAATAAGCGTTCTGTGCAAGGTTTCCTATTTCAGGCAATAAGGCAATACAGCCAAACAAATACAAATCTGCAGACGTTATGTAGAGAGGAGAGTTGTGGAGAAATGCCATTGGTATATTTTATGGAGCGGTAAGACATATGGAATGAATTACAGGGACAAAGCCCAACTTATGAGTGCTAGGAATTTTATTATGTTGCACTACAAAACTGATGCTTAAAGCCTTCTGAGTCATATTGCTTTGTTCTGATATGCGCTCGCATACAACTGCCGAGACGCGAATGATCCTGAGTCATCGCTCTTGTGTTTTCACAGTCTACAGTAAGTGGGATGACATCATCTCAGCTAGGCCAGGACAGGGCTGGTTGAGTCTGCGAGGCGAGGCAGAGGCAAAGGCTCGGGGCAGGAGGAGGTGTTCTGGAGGAGGCCCAGTAGCAGAGCTCCAGCTTAGATCCAACTTAGCTTAGCGTAGCAGCGCTCTGTTCTCTACTGGGCTGGTGGGGAGTGCGGCGCCACTGCAGTGGTCCGGCCCGGAGAACTGCTGAGCTGTCAGCTAATGCAGCAGAAACAGAATGCAGGTAGGCAAATGCCTGCATCTACAGCACTGGACAAAAGTCTGCTGTGGGTCTAGTGGCTCCTCAGGGTGAGCAGTTGGACAGCCGTGTCTGAAGCCACACACATATAGTCTGATCTGCTCCACACGGCTAGTTATATTCATTCATAGTTATTTTGTCTGAGGCTGTTATTGAATACATTAAAAGTTGCCTCTCGCTTGATCCACATAATAAATACTATAGAATTCGGAGCATGAACAGTGTGACTACTGCCACATTAACAGATTTACAGATTAACGCATTATATTTCTGGTGGTTTGCTTTTTATTAGCGGCTGTAATAAAATGACATACCAGTCCAGGATCATCCCTAAAGTTCATTAATGAAACTACCGTAGTCATAAAACAAACATCTTAACTCACATTAACAGGATCATTTTAATGCCAGCATGCAAATGAATGCAAATGCGCCAAGCGCCTTGTGTTTTTTTTTTTTGTTTTTTTTTAAGAATGCTGTGTGCAAATGCACTCCATTCCCCTAGAGGCCACTGGTCAGCCAGTGCAGAGTGAGTGAGTACCTGTAGAGCTGCTGGGGGCTGGCACCAGGAGAAGCACCATGAGGTTCTCTATGATGTAGGGCTTGAGCTTGTCCAGGTAGGCCTGATGCTCCTCTCGCTCCGACAGGCTGATTAGCAGCGACAAGGACACTTCCTCTTCCACCTCGCTCACAAAACATGTGCCCTACGAAACATTCACAGCCAGGTCATCATCAGAATATGCAACATCATCACTGCTGCTAGAGGACTTCAATTCAATTCAATTCAGTTCAGTTATTTATACAGCGCATTTAACACAAGTCATGTGTCGTAGCATACTCTATGCACTCTGTATACCACGCTCACTCCAAATTGCGGATGCCACTGTTGTGTGGACAGACATGTGGGTACAGTATGAGAGCACTGGCTATAATGGTGGAGAACATTCCTGAAAAAAGTGAGTGGTTGTTATGGTAACAAAAAGATTCCAGAACACAGCAACTAAACCGTGCTAAACCAAGTACAGTTTGATATACACAGTGTGAGTGCGGACCAGGGACCAGAGACAACCGTGCTCAGGTATGGTACAGGTGAACTGCACCTAGTGTGAGTATGCCCCAAGTCTCTGCATTGTAGGCCTGATTGATACAGTACCTTAGCCCCTGAGTCTTAGCATTGCACTCAGCATCAGTCACTTCTCTGCCTTGGTTGCAATATTCCTGTTAATCTACTGCATGCTTTACATAAGTACATCAACGAATGAGTCTTGTAGCGGCAGCAACTGCAATCCTCTGTGTCACATGAAACAACTGGAGATCTGATCATGGGGAAAAGTGTCCCATTCCGGTGGAACCATTTTTCACATGACACACAAAAAATACAAAACCCTTTGGTGTACCCAGTTCTGGCATACATTAACTCAGCCGATCAAAGAACATCACTGTTTGTCGACCTAAACTATTCCTAATATAATAAACCTAATCTATTGCCCGCATCGCAACCTTATGATGTCAGTGAACGATAAAGACAGAGATGTTTTTTTTTGTCCACAATAAAATTAAGGAGCACCCATCTGTTTTCTATATCTATGCTTCTTAAAGCATCTGACTTTAAACTTGGTAGAGATGTTGCTGGTGACTACATTGCCAAGTAAAATTGTTAAACGTGTCTGGAGTCTGGTCGGTCTGATTCCCACTGTACTCCTCCTCTATGCTTGCCACACAACCTGTAAGTGATGAGAGGAACATAACAGGGCTGTGAACGAATGTTCGAAATTCAAATTCATATTCGAACGTTTAAAAAAACATGCACGTGGTAGCAGAGGCACAGCGTTGCTTCTGCGCGCGCTGCCTGATGGGTCCGGAACAGGTCAGTGAGGTCACGCACTTATACAGCAGAACGTAGTGCTGAACAGAGAAGATGACAGAAAGAGCAGAGCCGACAGATAAAGAGAAGGAGATTTTAACCCCCCCAAATTTAAAAAGCCATGTATGGAAGCACTTTGGATTTTGGTCAGTACAAGGTAAAATCGTGGAGCCAAGAGATAAAGTGGTATGCAAACTATGTAAAACCCAGCTAGCATATCCCTCAACAACTAGCAACCTGAAGTCACATCTCGAAAATGTGCACCCAAATGAGTGGATGTGTGGAACTACAGCTAAACAGCCACGGCTTGACACTTACTTTGCACCAAGCTCTTTGTCTGCAGCGCGACAAGAGGCCATCACGCAGAAATTAGTTGCGTTTATTTGTAAGGACATGAGACCAATCAGTGTCGTGGATGGGGAAGGCTTCAGGGAGTTCTGTGAAGCAATGGAACCAAGGTACCGTATCCCTAGTCGTGGAACAGTCACCAACAGAATCGTAGGAGTGTATAACAGCACTTCAGACAAAATAAGGGAATCAATTAAAGAAAAACACGTGGCTCTTACCACGGACGGTTGGACATCCCTTGCGACAGCATCATATGTTACAGCAACGGCCCATTGGATTAATGATTGGGAAATGTTTAACAATGTGCTAAAAACACAAGAGCTTAAGGTAAACCACACTGCAGAGAATGTAAGTGAATGCATTCAGGGAATCTTGGACGGTTTTGGCATCGAAAGGGGATCCGTGATTGCCATCACAACGGACAATGCCACTAATTACGTAAATGCAGTGGAGAAACAGCTTCAAATGGTAAATATACCATGTGTGGCGCACACAATAAACTTGGCTGTGCGTAAAGGGCTCGGGGTCAGAGCCATTGAAATCCCCATTAGTAGGCTGAAAGTAGCGGCCTCACATTTCAGCAAATCGTCCACAGACAGCTACCTCCTTCAGCAAAAACAACAACTTTTGGGACTGAAAACCGAAAAGCTGATCAACGACTGTCCAACGCGATGGAACAGCACATATGAAATGATATGCCGTGCATCGGGGCAGCAAGCAGCTGTGTCTGCTGTCATCTTCGAGAAAAAACTGTCGCGAATGGAGCTGACCACAAGCGAATGGTCCCTAATGGAAAAGGTGAGCGTAGTGTCTGAAATATGTACTGTAATAGGCTAGACAAATGCAGCACTGTCCTCATTAAATAGGTAGAATATGGCTCTATTTTACTTTGTGTGAATAAGCTGGACAAATGCAAACCTGTCCTAATATCACCGTGTTATATTTAATTATTTATCGCAGGTGCAAGAGGTCCTTAAACCCTTTAAAGTGGCAACAGAAGCACTTTCAACTGACAAATATCCAACGGCGTCGGCTGTACTTCCTTTAATACATGTTCTGCTTGCTCAACTGAAGCAAAAGCCAGACGAACTAGAACCACCTGCATTGTCAGAGATGAAGACAAAGATCATCACAGATCTGGAGAAGCGTTATAGCGAGGAAAAGGAAGCATTTATGCTGCTTAACAAAGCGAGTTATCTGGATCCACGCTTTCATCGTCTCGTTCATTTAAAAGAGGAACAGAGACGGCAGGTGCAGGTGTCTATTCTGGAGGAGATGAAACAAGTGGATTTGGCAGGAGGCACAGGTGGTGAGGCCGCTGCCGGAAACTCCCGTGGTCAGCAACCCACTGAGAAAACTGCGTTATCTGCTATAGGGTGTCTCTTCGGAGACACGTATCGCACGGACAGCCAAGGCCAGGACATCAATCTTCTGCTTCAAAAGGAGATGTCGATGTATGAACAAGAGTCTCCAATACCCGCGGAAGAAAATCCTCTTGTGTGGTGGAAAACTTTGGGCTCTGGGAGATACCCTCACGTCGCTCAGATGGCAATGAAATATCTTTCCATCCCCGGCTCTTCAGTGCGCTCTGAACACGTCTTTTCCTCCGCTGGGAATATAGTGAATAAAAAGAGATCAGTACTGGCTCCTTCAAATGTGGACTGTCTTGTGTTTTTGGCAAACAACCTGTAGGCTAATAAGCCCCGTCGGCGACCGTGCATATTGCAGTCATTTTTCTTTTCTGATTTATACAAGCACCAATAATGTAAGTAGCCTCTTTCGTTTCTAAAAGCACTTTATTTCTTTATTAATCTCAGGGTAAAAGTTATGTTGTCACATTTCGAAATGTGTACTTCCTTTTATTTAATGTTAAACAGAAACATTGCGTGTATGCTACTAACAGGATAAATAATTAATGAGTAAGGTATAGATAGGCTACTGCAGTTTCATGCACGTCAATTTTGCTGACCGAAGTCAAAAACAAGTTCCATGTTTAGGCCTACCACAGAACAGCTCGCTCGGAGCATTTAAAGTTGGTTAAAAAAAGTTATGCGCAGATATATTTGAGAGAGAGAATGTGCAAGTGAGCGAGTTGTCTTTGCCATTGATTTACTTATTTTTTGGAGTGTTTAAATGTTTAAATAAACACCTGTACAAGTAGTAGGCCTAATGTCTCTTTGTAACCTATTTTTTTCTGTTATTGCGTCATTGACAAAATGCGCAACAAGATGTTAGAATCATTCGAATTTACGTGTTTTATTTAGAGTGAATATTCGAGCGTCATTTTTGACCAATTTTGACAGCCCTAGAACATAATGGCCGATGACAGTGATAACGATTGCAGTAGTGGTGAGGGAGAGTGGCGACTTTAAAGTCTGCAAGATCCCATTCTCTATGAGAACGGGGGCAGTTGCGCACAGAATAGACTACAATCAGCAATCTTGTCATCTCTGGTTCAGAACACTTCAACCACTGAACTTCAATCTGCCCCAATTCATTTAAAAAAACAAACAAAACAAAAAAACAAAAAGCTGTTAGTAGGTCAACTACATGAGCAAAAACACAATAAAAATTACAATAAGGTTGAATCTAATCTAAATTGTTTTTTTTTTAAAAAGAGCATCATTACATTTTTGATGTGGCTGTGGTTTTGTCACGGTCACAAGTTCATTCCAGAAACTGTCAGGGTTCATGAGATTGCAATGATCTCTTGCAATGTACTATGAAGACATTTTGTGAAGCTTGATTACACGATGATCAGATACAGTACCTGGGGATGACTGTACACATGTTTAGGTAAACTGCAGTCCAGCAGGAGTCCCAGAATGGTTATATTTGAAGCATCTTCCTATAATGGGAGAGAAGAAATAGCACTTTTTTTTCGAATTTGATTTAACATGTCCAAAAGAATAACTTTGTGAAAATCCCACCAATGGTCCACGTGAAGAACAAATAAAATGACATCCACATAAAGTCCCATATTGATGCTGACATTATTCCTTTATTTATATTTTAATTTGCCTTCATCACATCGGGTTAGTGAGGCTACCATAGGTAGGGCTCTCCCTCACAAGTATCAGTGCACAGTGGGATATGTAGTCTGTAGGCATTTGCATTGAGTATCTAAGCCTGGGGTTTCTCCTGTCGGGGATGTTTAAATGGAATGGTAGCACAGGTAGCATAGACAGGCATAGCCAACCTCAACAGAAGGCAGAGGTAGCATAGACAGGCATAGCCCACCTCCACAGAAGGCAGAGGTAGCATAGACAGGCATAGCCCACCTCAACAGAAGGCAGAGGTAGCAAAGACAGGCATAGCCCACCTTAACAGAAAGGCTGGAGTAGCAAAGACCACCCTTGCACCCGTAACCCATTCCAAGCAAAGTCCATCTGTGCAGCGATCACACTAATAGGTGCCCATGACAACAGAGTTATGTTGACTGAGACAAGTAACCAAATATGGGGCATACTGTAGGCCTCTCTGCACGCCTCATTTGAATTTGCTGTGCGGACAAGTCATGTCACCAAAAGTAGAACTGGAACGAAAACTGACAGTTCTCTTTGGCTCATGCAGAGAACATACTTCCTCTGAGATCACTGACTCTTTCTGATCATCACGGAACAGAACACAAGAGAACAGAACACAGAACACAGAACAGTTTGACCGAACAGAACAGAACACTGTTCAAGCCTTAATATGTTGTTAAATTACACAAATTATCCAAATGATGACAGTAAGGACAGAAACGGAGTCAGGTCTGGCCTACAGGAGGTAACATGGAATTAGAACCTGGTGGCAAATATCATTCACACCAGCCCCTTGGCCAGGCAAACATCTGTGAAGATGGATTTGTTCCGATCAAGCAACACAAGCACTGATTTCTTGGAAACAATGCTTAGGTTCAGACTAAATATCTCTTGGAGCGGTGGGGGGTTGTGGTAGGGGGGTATCTATATCTAAACCCGTCATATACTCCCAAGAGAGCTCAACCACAATAAGCAGAGAAACAGTGAAGACAGCTTTCAGTTAATCCTGAAACCTGAACCTACCAACTTGCGTCAAACCATCCTCATAGGCGTGCAGCACGTTGACTGGATACTGGAAAGTTGCGGAGTTTCGGATGTTTGGACGATCTTGACCAATCAAGTGCGATCTTGACCAATCAAGTGTGCGATCTTGACCAATCAAGCCCTTCTAAAATCGGAAACTTCCCACTTCCCAGTATCCCGTAAAGGCACTATCAGAAGGTGATTTACAGTCTTGTGTCCTGTGTGGAGTGTGGCAATAAAGAGGCAGCAGAAAGAGCAGTAGTGCAGGAACAAGGCCATGCTTAAGGTACATTCTGTTCTGGAGATGATGAGGCAACACGATATATGGCTCTGCAGCTCGGCCTCAAACAGCTGACATTTAGCAACTGCCACTCGCTTCCTGTCGAGGGAGTGGATCACCAACTAGCCCTGTTTACACATTCTCTTTCTCTCGTGTGTGTGTGTGTGTTTGCATATAGATGCACAAGACATGTATGGTATTTATACGTGTAGGATGTGCAAGTACGACAAATGTGTGTGTGTGTGTGTGTTTGCATATAGATGAAAAAGACATGTATGGTATATGGAAAGTGTAGGATGTGCAAGTACGACGTGTGTGTGTGTGTGTGTGTGACAACGAGTGCATAAGCCTCATTTCCTCTTTCCTTCTTGTCTAACCTTTAAAGGAGCATGTATGCATGTATGTATGCATGCATCTGTGTGTGTGTGTGTGTCTGTGTTGTGTGTATGTGTGTGTGTGCGCGCTGGCTATGTGTTGGAACCAGAGCCAGTGGTATGCGTCACTGCTTTCGGGCTGCTAATGTGCAAAGCAGAGTGTGTGTGGGCTGATAGCTTTAGTGTGGTGAGGAGAAAGGCTTCACTCTTACCTGAGTTTGTGTCAGCTTAATGCTCTTTATGTGAGGGGATATTAACACACTGTCTTTTAGGTGCTCGTTTTGTCGAGAGCCCCACGAGGATCCCACACCAAACACCTGGAATAGACAATCAGACATAGTGTGCTCACCACAAAGCCTACGCCAATGGTGTGTGAGGTGTGTGTGTGTGTGTGTTTGTGTCTGTCTGTCTGTGCGTTTGTGTGTGTGTGTGTGTGTGTCATATTCACAAACAAACAGTTGACTGCCAATGTACCTGGTATGAAAAGACCCCGTGGGTAGATGTATTAATAAATAAAGTATTCTCTACATTTCCCTCCTCTGTTGGAAGAAAAATGAGTTTAAATGAAGTCTTCCCTCGGGGTGGAATAACCTGCAGAAAGGAAGAGAGATATGGAAAGAGAGAGGGAGAGAGAGAAAGAGAGAGAGAGAGAGAGAGAGAGAGAGAGAGAGAGAGAGAGTCATAAGGTTAATGGTGGTACAAACGGGTAATAGGTATTCTCAGCCTGGTCAATGTCAGGCAAGGCATGCACCGTTTTCTGCAGTGAATAGCTGTGGGAAGACTATTTTGAGAGGTGCACTATTTCATAACTGCTTGCCCTCTGTCTTTTTCTTTCCTTCTTTCTTTCTTTTTAAGTGACAGCAAATGTTATGATCAGTCTGCTTTGGGAAGAAGGGGAGGGGAGAGAGAGAGAGAGAGCGAGAGAGAGAGAGCGAGCACAGGAGAGGGAGCGAAAATGAAAGCAGGAATCTGAAGAAAGTCAGATCCGCACAAGTGAGCAGCAGAAGGAGAAGTGGGGGAGGGTGAGAGGAAGCACAGAGAGAGAGAGAGAGAGAGAGAGAGAGAGAGAGAGAGAGAGTTTCTGTGTGAGACAGAAAGAGATATGAGAGTGAGAAAGGGAGGTGTACTGTCCTGTGGCAACTGGCCTATTGTATAACATTGCGGTCATGCTTTTAAAGCTTTAGCTTTAGAGTTGGGCACATACTTACCCTTCGATGGAAGGAAGGCATGTGAAAATGTGTGCTGGCTGTAAATACTGACAGCAGCGTCAGCGGGAGCTCTGGGCTGGGGTTGTGTATGGACACAGTCTCAGCTCTTGGCAGCCCCAGCGGCCTGAGGGAACACAAATTAAAGGTGAGGAGAGTTTTTCCGACAAGATGCATAATCTTTGAGCTCTCTACTGTACACTCTACAAGCACATCTCCACACCAGCCAAGCCTAGTCTAGTCAGTCTACAGTACAGGGATCAATCAAGTATTTATCTATCTATTTATCTATCTATCCATCCATCCATCTCTACTGTACATGCTACAAGCACATCTACAAGCCTACAGTACAGCTTCCTGGCACGTGAATGTGATGGGGGAAATATTGTACTTGCACCGGAATGCAAAAGTGACACCTCCTGGGGTGAAATCATCAGATTGTCCGCAGTTGTAAAGGCCTGTAAAAACTGCGCACTGTAAAGGCCTTGTTCGCATGGGCCTGCTCAATGAGGTATGTGCGAGTCTCCAGGGACGCAACCACATTTCATGTAACCTGCTCGCAGTCAAAAGGTCCCGGTCCCCTTGAAATAGCAGCAGCAGCAGCAGCAGCAGGCCACAGAAACACAGTCGGCGTGTCCTCTGACCACAAGCCCTGGGCTCCGACATGAAAGGAGACAAATGTCACGCTGCAAAGCGAGGCCACCACACAACAAAGCACAAGGGCGCTAAATAAAGCCGTCCGGTGACATTTGGCTGCGGGTTCACCGTTAGCAGCCTGGCTCTTCACTTTTTGATGTTGTGGAGGTCAGAGGCAGCCATCAAAGTCAAAGAGGTGCATGAATGTCAATATGAGAGGCCCTTGCTATAAAAGTGCCCGCAGCCTGTATCGAATTCTGACAAAGGGGCTCCAGCCCTGAGCACCGATCATAGACGTGCCTGAGCAACCCCTGTGAGTGCGGGCCAAGCAGGCCAGCAACCCAACTAAAACCATGTGTGAATTTGCCACGGCTGTCCAGCCGCGACTCACACAAGTTCTCCAGGTACTATATACTGTTACCTTTTTGAAATGAATGGAATTACATTCTGGCCTGTCACCATGTAGCAGTCAACAATGTCATAATAACAGCAGTAATTAATGTAATAATGATGTAGTCAATAATGGAATATCTAACGATAATGTAATCCGTTGTTGGTAACAGGTTATAACATTATTGGTTCAGACATTTTCAGACAAGTTATTACATTTTTGGCTATTGTTTCATCAGGTGCCACAGCGCACATTCATACTTCCTCGCACAGTGCGCATACTAGACAGTCATTTAGGCACCGTCCAATAGTGTATTTTAAGTTTATTTTCTTTTTCTTTTAAAAACTGACAAGCAAATGCATCTTTGTTGTCTTTACTGAGAGTGGACAACATGAGGACAAAATGAGATTAGAACTTGCAGACACACACACATATAAAATTTTACATGCCCTGGGTCTGTGCCAATTGTGAGTGAGATGGCATGTGGCTTATGCCATCTTTGCTTGAAATGGGAGTACAGTGGCCAACCTGTCAGCAACACTTGCAGGCCAGTGGTTCAGTTAGGTGTAAGTAACCTAATGCAATGTCTTAGTATTAACATTAACTGTATTGTATGCTGCACTTATAAGACCTGTAATGACAGGGTTGTTTGCTTGGGCTACAAATGCACAAGACCAAGCCTTTATTTTAACATCTCTTTGTAAATATGTAATTGACTTCCATTGCAAATATTTGGACTGACCTACCACATTTTTTTTTCTGCTGGGCAGTAAATTAAGACACCAAACATTTCCAAAATCCTTATTGAGAGGAATAAAACCAGATTTTCAACATAACTCAGTTCAGCACCACCGAGATGCATCAAACCTAAAAAAAAAGCTGCAGGTAGAGCACCTAATGGGAGCATTCATTGTAGCAGACTTCAAAGCAATGAAATTGGGAATTGCATGACAATGTGTTTTTGTGACAGGTGTGTGTGTGTGTGTTTTTTTTTTGTGACAAATTCAGATGACTAACTCGCATAGAGTAATGCAACGGATTACGTTGTATTAAACTGGTTGCAAGTGTGTTTACTATCTACTATGTAATCTGTACTGCAGTACATTTGAAAAGTAACCTTCCCAACACTACCCAGAAGTCTGCTAACCTCCTCTCCCCAACTCCTCTTTGAGCTGGTAAACAGGCAGGAGCATGTGGCTGAAAGGACAAACAAACTAATGTAATTAGAAGATAAGGTAAATAAAGGCCTGTTTGTTCTCCACACTGGCTCAGGATGATAGGGACACATGCAGCGAGTGAGAGACAGAGGGAGAGAGAGAGAGAGAGGAGGGGGGGAGAGAGAGAAGAAGAGAAGAGAGAGTGTGTGTGTGTGTGTTCGTGTGTAAGAGAGAGAGTGTGTGTGTGCGTGGTTGTAATGGAGAGAGAGAGAGAGAGAGAGAGAGAAGAGGAGAGTGTGTGTGTGTGTGTGTGTGTGTAAGAGAGAGAGAGCGTGAGAGTGTGTGCGTGGTTGTAATGGAGAGAGAGAGAGAGAGAGTGTGTGAGAGAGAGAGAGTGTGTGTAAGAGTGAGTAAGGGAGAGAGAAGGGGGGGGGGGGGGTAAAAAGAGAGAGTGTTCTGGTGAGCTCCAAACAGGCCTGTGTAGTCTCTTATATGACAGATTTACAGCTTGGGCTGGGGCACGGAGTGAAGAAACAGCCCTGTATGGCTGGGAGTCTCCTTAGCTCAGGGTCACTCCTCACACCATCAGCCCAGCTTTACCAACATTGTAGTGGGACTCGTAACAGTCACAGATGGCAATCATTCTCACAGCACATCTTGAACAGTCCATATGGTTGAGGTCTTGTAGGGATTGTGCCGTATATATATATATAGGCCAAAAAATGGAAGTGAAAACAGTCGTTGAATTCTTGGTGACTTATCAGTGGTTGGCACGGGATGAATCTCAACACCTTTAATCCTCAGAGTAGGGGTGGGCGATATAGTCTAAAATTTATATTGCGATATATTTTGAACCATAGACGGTAGATGATATACATCACGGTATACTTTGGTATGTAACTTACAGCATAACAGTTTCTTAATGGTTACCATAGCATAAAGTCAATATGTACAACAGTTGTTTAGTCATCGTTCGGAGGTTATATTGGACTCTCAAATTCACACAGAAGTAAACTGGTAAGCTGCATTTGTGTCAGGCAGTAGCTGTTCAATTTATAGGCTCTCACAGTTTCGTTGTAAGAATGAAAAGGTACTATCAATAAGGTGAAGCTACAGGTCAACATTTTTTCACATGGTTGTGGAAACGCAATGAGCCTATCACGGTATGGCGATATGACCCAAAATCTCTATCATTGGCAATATTCATATTGCATACGGTATATATCGTCTATATTGCCCACCCCTACCTCAGAGGCTAATGTACAAATTGCTAACACTAAGGAACATGCTTTGACACAAAGTCCACTACTACCAATCTACGACCAGCTGCAATTGTTATGCTATGTCGGGATGCGAAGACACAGAAACATAAACAACAGTTTTGGAATAATCTGCAGTCACGGTTTAGCTGAACTGCTCTTTTAGATTTAGATTGTTCTTTCCATCACTACTTCCACACTGCCACAACTAACACCAACAAACTCCCACATTCTAAAGTCAGAGGCTGTAAATAGGGCTCGGGATCATGACGTAAAAACCTTTGGGGGCACCGCCATATTGGCAGCCTAACTCCTTAGTTTACAATGGATTGCTATGGATTTACTCCCGCCTATTTGTATGTTGTTGTTGCTTAGTTTTTGCCGTCTTGGTTGTATGTTGCTGTATAGTGGTGTGTAACAGCGCAACCCACGATCGCAAGAGGAAAATAATCGCTAATATTATATTTCTGCTTCTTGTCTTCTGCATCTGAATGAATGGATATTACGTTCGGTGCGCTGCCAACATGGCGGCAAAATTCTTAGAATGCAAGGTGTGTGCCCGAACCCTATTGTAATTTTTAGAATGTTAGGAGTTCCAGTTCCAGACTCTATTTCAAAAGACTGACTTTAGAACTGCTAGTAGCAGTTTATTTTTTGAAGGGGCCATCTTACAGGTGTCACAAACCTGTTATAAACATGACATGACAGGCGTCATAAACATTAACGAAACCTTAATCTTCTTTATGACTTGTCATTAGGTGTCATTCGGTTTGGTAATGTCTACATCCCAAAAGCCAAATGACACTTACTGTAATGGCAACAGTCATAAACATGAACATAAACATGTCACGGTTATAGCAGACTTGTGTCACCTGCATCGAGCAGTGTGGAAGCAAGCCGAAGGCTTAGTTAGTCAAAAAACTTGGATTTAGTCCGAGTCTGTAGATTTGCTGTTTTCTGCTGTATTCTGAGAAACGGATTTAACCTTTACTCTATGCAACGATGGTGAGAGTTAATTTTCTAGCCAATGGATTGTGGAGATAACTTGTACTAAAAGCAAAAGCTAAATGATGTAGATCAAAATTCTTTATCAACTGAGGTTGATTAATGAGTCATACCGTTTTTCACCGAGATGAAAATGTTGGGAGTCACACAGTAAATAGTGATCTTATCAGTGACAAATAGGATCCTAATGAACAGGCACACCTTACTGTCCACCTTTTACCAGCCTTCATCATCAGGCGCCACAGTGCAGGGTGAGGAATGACGGCAAATCCACTAAAAACAAAACCAACTATGAAGACATATAAATAGCTCTAAACACATCGTACAGTAACAAACCATCCTCCAAGCACAACAGCGCTCCTGCTATTCCGGATGGTTCTGGAGCCCACGGGAAAACGACGGAGTTCATAACCTTTCCCTGATCCTCTCCGTGCAACCCATGAGAAAAGACAGACTGCCATATTTGGCAATCCCATCTGCTGTCGGCCCTTCTTTAAGGATCCCCGTTTAATGCCCTCAGCCAACAGCTCGAAAGCATCCACACACGTAGCCCAAACAGAGCCTACAGTACGACGCTTGCTTTAACACTTTGTCTGCCACTACGTTAGCCAAACAAACAGTGACATAAACCCGTCAATGCCTCATCAAAAAGAGATCACCATTGTTGAACTATGAACATTACCTGGAACTGGTTTAATTCGTTTAAACTGGTCAAATGTTTATTTGGTAGGTGTTAGGTGCGAGATGCATCACTTACTGTGTCCCGAACTCTAGAGATGGAGGCTGGAATCGGAGAGGCCTTCCACTCTCCCTCCCATAAAATGAAGAGCTGAGAGAGAGAGAGAGAGAGAGAGAGAGAGAGAGAGACAGAGAGAGAGACAGACAGAGAGAGAGAAAGAAATAGTTAGTGATAATATCCAAAGATCATTTGTGCATCATAAACTCTTCTTTCAGAGTTGATATACTGACATTCACACAAATTTGAAAACTAAACGTGTGCCCACTGGCCAGGACTGATTCAGTAATCCAAAAACCAAGCCTGGCTTAAATTGAAATGGTATGATATGATATGATAATGATAACGTCAATGGCTAGAATGCGTTGCTTTAGTGGCAGGGACTGGGCGCCTTCAGCCTCTCTAGGGGAGTAAATTGGCAAGCTTCCTCACCTGCTGGACTATGCCCTGAAACAAAGTCTCCAGTCTCACCTGTGCACTGATAAGACTTGCATCATAGCGTCCGCAGACAAAAGTCCAAATTGATTAATTGGGTATGCAAAACGCAGTACTTTACCAAACCAACAATAACGTGGAAAACTGTGCTGACTAGTATCTCTTAACAGAACATAGACAATCAGTCGGTGAAGCCTCACGTTTCTCTGAACGTGAAAGAAGTGCTACAAATTCCTGAATGATTTCACCTTCACAGCACTGTGCCGAAATACAGACAACCGCTGTTTGAGCAAAGGATATTGGAAAACCATGACAAGGCTAGAGTAGATTGCCCATGTATTTGCTTAACTTGATTGTGCAATATAAAAATTCACAAGCCCAAAAAAAAAAAACCCAATACGTGTGATTGAGTAAGTGTGTGTGTGTGTGTGTGTGTGTGTGTGTGTGTGTGTGTGTGTGTGTGT